>QLOI01000303.1:0-10926 GCA_003313605.1 Tuber umbilicatum | reverse complement strand
GGTGTGGAGGGTGGTTATGACGATGGCGGTCGTGGCGGTGGCGATTACAGCGGTGGTGCTTACAGCAGTGGCGCTTATGGCGGCAGTTGTTCTGGAAGTGGTGGTTATGCCGGTGGTGATTGGGAAGGTGAGGTTTTTAAACAGAATAACAGAATACGGCACCAGTGGCCCGCACCACAACGAGGGAGAACGGTATAGGAGGATAGCGAGTAACTTAGCTTGTCATAGGCTTGCTTGCTAAACTAATGATAGTGACAGGAGTATATATGGAAAGCATAGCATCATTCTGAACCTTCCAACAAACACCACCGATGTCCACTTCCTTCTGTCAATCCTCTCTCTAATAACAAAAGAAAGAACATTCCGCATCATTCCTTGACAAAAGAAATACTTCTCCACAACACTTGATTTCCACTGTCATTGGTCCCAAAAGGCATAACCATGTCCTGCATCCTTTCCTGTAGCCGCAATGATTTCCTTCCGAAACACCTGCATATGCAAAGAACAAAAGAAACTAAGAAACCAAAGCATGCCGAGCTGCATTTTCGGCGGAGGTTGGGGGAAGGGCGGAGTTGAGCAGAAAAGGTTGGAGCGAAGGAGGGAATGAGGGAGTGATGATACTGTGAAAGTTCATGTTATTCTAGCTTTGTGCCGATTGCTAGTAATGTTGATATTTCCACAAAAGCTTCTCTATCGGGGGTGAAGTATGGAGTAAACACAAGACTACTTTTCCACCTCGAGCAATCATCTGCCTCAATTCCGGACTAAAAGGATTGCCAAAGCCAATCTCTCTCGCCTCCGTAACACCACTAAACCATTTCAATTACTATTCCACTCTTTAATAATTTCCGTGTATCGGGCCTACGTGCTTGCAAAAGTGTAAAACTAAAGGGGGGGTATATCTCTCAGGAAAAGGAAAAAATATAGAAAGAGAAAATGGAAGTGGATAAATAGAAAAGCGCTAGCCAAAACTGGAAGAGCGTCCCTGTCGAAGAAGAGAATTTACATAATACCATAAATAAACAGAGGTCGTGGTAACAACAATCCTTCACTTAGCAACTATCTGTGGAACAGGGATAGGTGTGGTAATGAAGAAGGGACGATGTAAACGAGGAAAGCTAAAAGACAAACGGAAGAAGCGATTACAAAATACCAGGCAACAGCAATCGAGGGGGTTGATGGGGTCTTGCTGGGAATGATGTTGGTTTGGTTTGGGGGGTAACGGGGTTTAAGGGGCGGCGTGGGAGGGGGTTGAGAGAGAGCGGGCGGTACAGTTGGGGGGAGGTCATCATCTGGGGACTTAGAAATAGAGTCGTTGGTGTTCGATATCTCATCCTGCTCACGACGATCTGCCGATGGGAGTGCTTGTTGGTCGTTCAAGTCTGTGATATCGGTGTTGGGGTAATCACTTCGGGATTGCACCCCCGTGAGGGACTCGCGCACTGGCCTGGTAGAGGGTAGTATAGATGACTGGCCGCTGAGATCTGTTGTGTCGGGATTGATCCTCTCCTGTTCTCGTAGGGTCCGGACAACTTCATTACGTCCTTCCGAAAGAGCTAATGATAGCGGGGTTTTGCCCTGGTGATCTGGAGTGTGGGTGCGGACATCATTCCGGGATAAAAGCATCTTTACTACCGCTTCATGCCCACCTTTAGCTGCCCACGAGAGTGGCGTGCGGGCATATTTGGTGTCCGCCTGGTCGGGATTAACATCCCGTCGCTCCAACAACATCCTTACAACCCCTTCATTCCCGTATTGAGCTGCCAACGAGAGCGGTGTCCGGCCATAGTTGGTGTCTGCCTGATCGGAATTGACCTGCGCTCGTTCCAAAAGGATCTTCACAACGCCTTCATGCCCGATTCCGGCCGCCCACGAGAGTGGTGTCAGGCCATATTTGGTGTCTGCCAGGTCGGGATTAACATCCTGTCGTTCCAACAACATCTTTACTATCCCCTCATGCCCTCGGATAACAGCCCGCGAGAGTGGTGTCCGGCCATATTCAGTGTCTGCCTGGTCGGGACGGACTTCCACTCGTTTTAGAAGCATTTTTACAACCCCCTCATGCCCGTGCTCAGCCGCCCACGAGAGTGGTGTCCGGCCACACTCGGTGTCTGCCTGGTCGGGATGGACCTCCGATCGATCCAAAAGGATCTTTACAACCCCTTCACACCCATTCCCAGCAGCGCGCGAGAGCGGTGTCCGGCCATATTTGGTGTCTGCCTGGTCGGGATTGACCTCCGATCGTTCTAAAAGCATCTTTACTACCCTCTCACACCCATGCTCTGCCGCCAGCCAGAGTGGTGTCCGGCCGTAGATGTCTGCCTGGTCGAGATGGACCTCCGCACGTTCCAAAAGCATCTTTACAACCCCTTCATACCCGTATTGAGCCGCCCACGAGAGTGGTGTCCGGCCATATTTAGTGTCTGCCTGATCGGAATTGACCTGCGCTCGTTCCAAAAGGATCTTCACAACGCCCTCACGCCCGTTCCGAGCAGCGCGCGAGAGTGGCGTCCGGCCATATTTGGTGTCTGCCTGGTCGGGATTAACATCCCGTCGGTCCAATAGCAAATTTACAACCGCTTCATGCGCGCCTTTAGCCGCCCATGAGAGTGGTGTCAGGCCATAATTGGTGTCTGCGTGGTTGGGATAGACCTCCGATCGTTCCAATAGCATCTTTACAACACCCTCACGCCCGTTCCAAGCAGCGTACGAGAGTGGTGTCCGGCCATATTTGGTGTCTGCCTGGTCGGGATTGACCTCCGATCGTTCTAAAAGCATCTTTACAACCCCCTCATGCCCGTTCTTAGCCGCCCACGAGAGTGGTGTCCGGCCATATTTAGTGTCTGCCTGGTCGGGATTGACCTCCGCTCGTTCCGAAAGCATCTTTACAACCGCTTCATTCCCGTGCTGTGCCGCCCAGGAGAGTGGTGTCCAGCCATATTTGGTGTCTGCGTGGTTGGGATAGACCTCCGATCGTTCCAATAGCATCTTTACAACACCCTCACGCCCGTTCCAAGCAGCGTACGAGAGTGGCGTCCGGCCATATTTGGTGTCTGCGTGGTTGGGATAGACTTCCGATCGTTCCAATAGCATCTTTACAACACCCTCGCGCCCGTTCCAAGCAGCGTACGAGAGTGGTGTCCGGCCATATTTAGTATCTGCCTGGTCGGGATTGACCTCCGATCGTTCTAAAAGCATCTTTACAACCCTTTCATTCCCGTATTGAGCGACCCACGAGAGTGGTGTCCGGCCATATTCGGTGTCTGCGTGGTTGGGATTGACCTCCGATCGTTCCAATAGCATCTTTACAACTCCCTCACGCCCGTTCCAAGCAGCGTACGATAGTGGTGTCCGTCCATATTTGGTGTCAGCCTCGTCGGGATTGACCTCTGATCTTTCCAAAAGCATCCTTACCACTCCTTCATTCCCGTGTTGAGCCGCCCACGAGAGTGGTGTCCGGCCATATTCGGTGTCTGCGTGGTTGGGATAGACCTCCGGTCGTTCCAATAGCATCTTTACAACCCCCTCAGGCCCATTCCAAGCAGCGTACGAGAGTGGCGTCCGGCCATATTTGGTATCTGCCTGGTCGGGATTGACCTCCACTCGATCCAAAAGCATTTTTACTACCCCCTCACGCCCGTTCTCGGCCGCCAGCGAGAGTGGCGTTTGGTAAGAGGTGTCTGCGTGGTTGGGATGGACCTCCGATCGATCCAAAAGCATCTTTACTACCCTTTCATTCCCGTATACAGCCGCCCACGAAAGTGGCGTCCGGCCATATTCGGTGTCTGCCTTGTCGGGACTGACCTCCGATCGATCCAAAAGCATTTTTACTACTTTTTCATTCCCGCACCGAACCCCCCACGAGAGCGGTGTCCGGCCATATTTGGTGTCTGCCTGGTCGGGACGGACCTCCGATCGTTCCAAAAGCATTTTTACTACCATTTCATTCCCATATTGAACCCCCCACGAGAGTGGTGTCCGGCCATATTTGGTGTCTTCCCGGTCTGGACGGACCTCCGGTTGTTCCAAAAGTATCTTTACTACCCTTTCATTCCCGTATTCAGCCGCCCACGAAAGTGGTGTCCGGCCATATTCGGTGTCCGCCCGGTCGGGATTGACCTCCTCTCGTTCTAAAAGCATCTTTAAAACCCGCTCACACCCGTTCCCAGTAGCCCAGGAGAGTGGTGTCCGGCCATACCTGGTATCTGCCTGGTCGGGATTGACCTCTGATCGTTCCAAAAGCATCTGTACAACCCCCTCATGCCCGTTCTCAACCGCCCACGACAGTGGTGTCCGGCCATATTCGGTGTCTGCCTGGTCGGGATTCACCTCCGCTCGTTTTAAAAGTATCTTTACTACCCCTTCATGTCCCTCTTCAGCCGCCCACGAGAGCGGTGTCCGGCCGGAGATGGTGTCTGCTTGGTTGGGATTGACCTCCGATCTTTCCAAAAGCATCTGTACAACCCCCTCATGCGCGTTCTTAGCCGCCCACGAGAGTGGTGTCCGGCCATATTTGGTGTCCGCCTGGTCCGGATTGACATTCCCTCGTTCCAGAAGCGTCTTTACTACCCCGGAATGCCCGCGCCCAGCTGCCCATGTGAGAGCTGTACTCCCGCAACGGTCGGTCGCATGAACATTACATTCTCCCATCTCTAATACAGAACCAACTACCCCGACAATCCCGAGAAATGCGACCGCATGGAGTCCTGTAAATCTAGTACGCTCCCCACTCGCGTAATAGAACGGCGGCGAGTGTGTATTTCGATTATAGTGAAGCAACATTAGTTGAGCAGATATGTGCTCATCAAATCTATCGAGAAGCTTCAGTGTAAGTGTTTTTGTATTTTCTGTCATCTCCCTTCTTGTGTGATCACCCCAGTAATGAGAAGCGTAGTCTAGCAGGGCCATAGTCGAGGGGGCCCAATAAAGAGTTGGCGAAAGATCCCGGATAGATCCAAAGTTGAGGTATGTTAGGCAAACGTCCGCAATTCTAGAGTGGGGACTGGGGAATAAGGTCAAATCATTTGTGAGATGCTCTTTCAGAGTAAAGTGCAACAATCGGACAGTTGACGAAGCCGCTTCGACTGTAACAAGACCCAGAGAAGATGCTATGAGTGTCTCTACGGCGGGAATGTTTTCAAGATCCAGTTCCGCCGATCCTACCTCCACTCCCAAGGCATGTCGGAGCTCCTCAGCCAGTAATGGCCGTTCCGAATACACCACCCACATTAGCACCTTCATCCCGAGTGTCGATTTGTTTCCCTTCTGCGCCTTTAGTCGCGTTAGAGTTGCCGTATAGGCATCGCTCAGCCCATTGCCTTTCGTCATGCTTTCAAGCTTCTTCCTTCTCTGACGAATTGTTACCTCATCCAGAATTGCGTCTATGTTTAAGGAAACAAGGAGGAATCTACACACAATCTTCGTCAGAATGCATCATTAATAGGGTGGAAATGATAAATCCTCCTACGCACATGTCCGATATCTTTTCCAGGATAATTCGCACAATATCTGCCCGTAAACTATCGTTCATTGCCGCTGGCTCGGCATCATTGTCTAATCTCATCTCCAAATAATTTCTAATATCCCCAGTGTTTGGACTTATGGGCATTACAACCGCCTCGGCGAGAAATCTTTTAATGTCGTCCTTGACATGGGGCCTCCCGGTGAGGAATATTCGCGCCGTAGGGAACTCCTGGATAATATGCCCTAAGGACTTAAGGAGATCCGGTAGATGCTTCGGTAAGAATTCGTCTAACGCATCGATACAGATGAAGACTTGGTTTAGCGAAGCAATAGTGACCCTTAACATTCTCATCAGATCCGGGAGTAACAGGCCTCTACCACCAAACTTATTTTTCGCTTCTAGGAACTCCTCGCGCAAATAGTCCGGGACACCCCCTCCGCCTACTAGTTGCCGCAGAATAGTTCCCATCATGTTGGTGACTGTCTGCTCCTGCTGAGACAGGTAGTCGCAGTATAAGTATGAAATAGTGGCATCTATCTTCCCTTCCCGATCATATAGGCTGTCGATGACCAGGGAACTAGTATTTCTAGCCGTCAGACATATTTGCTTCTTTCAAAGAACCGTGCCGCTTACCTTAGATACGTCTTGCCCGCTCCCGGATTTCCGCTGCAAAATAAGATAGCTTTATCGGTTCCACCCTCACTTTCTCTCCACGCCCGAAACTCGCGTGTTTCTAAAAGCCAACACCCTACGCCTTTGAGTCGGTCGCTGCGTACGCTTTGGTGTCTGATATTTGGCTCCAGTGGAGAGAGCCAGCGCATGATTTGTGTATCCTCATCAGACGTGTAGAAATTGTTGAAACAACCGGTTACGTTGCCGCTGTTCGCATTGCTGTCGCCCAAGTTGACGGATAACGTGTATGTGGTCTGGGACATGATTTTCAGTCTGGGGGGTTGGTTGATTGTAGAAATAGTACTGTACAGTACAGTCACTTGTAGAGGTATCGGTGTCGTGGGAGTGGAAAACTTCGCGCTAGCAAAGCTGAAGAAAGCGGGGCGATCTTGCTTGTGCGACAATTGCTATCCAATTATTTGCAGCAGCTCATGGTTCATGACTAATATGAGATAAGTTACACAAGCACTTGCGTTGGACCACCGCCTCCACGAGATGTGTTTAAATCAGATATCGCGAACGTCATATGTTTTCTATTGTTGCTCTCGCATCGAAGGGGTTTGACAGTGGTTAGTTGCGATTTTATTGTGAGCCGCGATCTGGAAGGTGCGGGATTGCTTCGCCTCCTGAATAAATTGACCCCAAAATTCTTCTCCGCTATCTCTTTTCCCCTACTGTGATCTTGCTGTTCTTGACTATGGGGTTCCGTTTCTTCTGGTCTTTAGTGTATTACACCTCTCCAGTTTTCCAGTTTTACTCTAACTTTATATTAGTCGAATCGTCTCAGTCAAACCGGATGTTGTCCCAGGTTGTACGCTGGGCTCCGGTAGGGAGTGTAAGAGTGGCAGCGTTCTAACATGAAAAGGCAGAAACATGGACGGTGATGTGCTGGATATAGTCCCGGTACGTGATCTATTTCGAGTACTATTTCGGCACCTCCGGTGGTGGCCCCTTCTGGAGATGGCGATTTTCACAACTCTCTATCCTGAAGTCTGGGTGCCGTAATTGGGGAGGGCGGTTGTTGGCGGAAGCACAGCGGGACAGTATTAAGCTACGGTGTCCCTAAGAGGCAATCGTAACCAATAGTATCCACATTCTCAACACTAGAACGCTCTTTGGAGATGTGCCAGGTGGTAAATCCTGAGAATGCGGAACCCAAACCAACCAGCGGATAACGGCCAACTACCTGAGCTAAGCTTTGTCCTTCCCCAACCCTAAATTGTCAGCGCAAATAAACACATCCACTTATTTCCACCTCTTCCAAAAACGCCATTTCCTACCTCACTTCTCTATTCTCATTTGGAAATACTTGACCCAGAATATCCCTAGCTATCATACAATAGGTATCGTAAACCTCATGACCGACACGGTGGTCCGGTTCTGCGGGGGTGCTAATACAACACTTTCCCTTGCTGGAACCCCCGGCCAGTCGCCCGAGCGCGCCAACACAGAGGGCTAACACAGCAGATGCAATCACCTACCCAATATATTACAGGCTTGGCTGTGGTGCAGGTTGTTGGTATTGGTATCTTAGGTTTTTGGTTTGTTACCCCAAGTTATCCTACTGGTATAAGCATTATTTTTTAGGAATTACCATCGGCCAGTCTGCTTGCAAGGATAAGGGTCGGTTTGGTGAGTGTGCTCGAGTGAGGTGGGCTGCATGGTCTAGTGTATTATGAGATTCAAGTGTAATGTACAGTACGGTATCTGCTAATGGCGTGATGACAAACATATCTCTCAACTTCTCACACGCAGGTCTAGACTAAGCTCAGCTCTCACAATTCCACAAGCACAACTTTTGGTATCGCGCAATTCTGGACAACAATCCCACTACCATATTCTAAGAGCTCGAATAACTGAATTTTAACGCTAGGACGTTGGGGCTACTTCCCTTTCTAATCCGAGGTCTGCCATGTTTTTCCCCCCATTTGGCTTTGTGGAGAGCTGAGGGTCGGTGTTTTTTGCAGGATGATTCCCTCCCTTTATCCAAAGAGGGGGATTCCGGACCTCTCAGCGGTGAGGCGAATCAAGCGTGAATCAGTAGAAAAAAGTTCAAATGAGTGCGCGTGATACCACCTCGGACCCACCATTGCCGAGGTGGTTATTGCTTCTAGCAATCTGGCGAACACGACATACTCGTGCCTCCGAGCCAAGAATTGGCACCACTTTTGGAATAGCGCTGGTGAACCCAGAAAAGGAGTAGCGTTCATGCTGTTCAAATGATTGCGCCAGGACCGGAAGTAACAGGATTCTCTGAGAGTGATATCATACCAGTTATTGGAAAACTCGTGGGGTACCCAGGCACTCAAGTACAATTGGAGGAAAGAGCATGGTCATTGGATTTGACTATGCAAGGAAATCACTCTCCCGTACCACGTATGTATTCATTATCAATACCCGGAGTTTAAGATTAAGAACTAATATTATTTGTAGAATGCCTTCCGGGAAAAGTCTGAATCGGGCTACCAGAGGGGCGATTGTTGCTCTTCACTGGTGCAGTGAGATGTCCTTCGATCAAATTGCATCAGTTCTCAATATCTCTCGAGAAACAGCACGTCTGACCTATAACCAGGTTATGGTACGAATAAAATGTCTTTTTTTTTACAATTAGAGGGATTTTAAATTAACAGGATAATGAATACTAGGAACGAGTCCATAGTAATAATATCAAGGATCTCCTAGATGCTTGTGATATGGAAAACAAGAAAAGAGAAGAGCCAGCAGTACCACAAAAGTTGCCTCCTGGTGGTGAGGTTTCTCAAAGACTCAAAGAGCTTGCTACCCAAGGCAAAGACCATCGTCTAAGAACGTTTCCACAAATAGCACCTGAGGCCGGTATTCAGGCGGTGAATTCTACGATCTATTGAATTATGCATGAACACCATAACTTATATCAGTACTCCCCACGCCATAAACCAGCACTTGATATGAATACAAGGCAGAATCGGTTAAGGTTTGCTGATTGGGCATTGGGGCAACCTGTGGAGTGGTTTGTATTTAGTGATGAAATGATATTGGAGGTTGGAGCCCCTCGCGGTCAAAGAAAAATTACGCATGAAAAGGGTCAAGATCCATATCAAGTCCCAATTCATGATAAAAAGAGGGGGAATGGGTTCAGCATTATGGTATCTGCTAGTATATTCTGGGGTTATAAAGGACCTATTTGGATATGGGTAAAAGAGACACCGGAGGAGAGAAGAGAAAATGCGGAGGAGCTGTAACAAGAAAATCTTCGAACAACGGAACGAATTGCACAGTGGCAAGCACAAGCATTACTTCACGGCACCGAGGAATACAATTATCTCCAGGCTTGAAACAGAAAAATTGACCACTATAATGCCAATCGTGGGCCAAACGAAGCGCGCCATCTCCGCCGCCGTCCATATTGGGAGTTTGGCGAGGAAACACAGGCCAGAAGTGTTGGTGGTGGCATGGATTGGTTTATGTATATGAAGCACGTGTTACAAGAAAGAATATATCCTTTCATAGAGAGGATTCAAGACGAGACAGGACGCAGATGTTGGCTGGTTGAGGACAATGCTGGAAACTATACCGCAGGTGCACGGAAGTATCATCAAGCTCAAGAGCGTGGCATTAGACGAGTTCCTTTCTGGCCACCAAATTCACCAGATTTGAACGAAATAGAACCATGTTGGAACTACTTAAAGGACTCTATGGTACAGTATAATTTTATTGGCAGTAGTGAGGAAACAAGGCAGTGGGTACAGGAGGCATTGTATACTGAGTGGGAGCACATGCCTCAGGAGCTTATTGATCGCTTTGGTATGAATTTTCATGTAAACCTATTACAAGTTCAAGCCTGCGGTGGAGATAATAGGTTCAATGCTCGATGAGATTGGTCACGTTGCTCACAATATTCATCACCACAATATACAGCCATGGTGTAGTATACACTCCAATTCATTTGGAAAGCAGCTTCAGCACTATACCCTTTTTAGGCCCACCGGCGCTATTCCAAAAGTGGTGCCAATTCTTGGCTCGGAGGCACGAGTACATAGTGCTGTATAGTACTGTACATGACTAATAGGAAACAGATTACACGAACAGTTGGATTGAATGGCTGCAGCCACGAAATGCGTTGAACCAAGTTAGGGCATCAGGAACCTCCCTAGTTTTCGACTGTTGTTTCTGTATGAAAGGGTTAGATAGGTGTTTATTTAGATTTGCGGTGAACCGCTGACAGGGTGGTGCTAGATCGCACTGCTTCCTTAGCAATTAACCCCGATGCACTACTCCGCTCCCCTTTCCTCCTGAGTTTGCTGCCCTTGCCTAGGGTATTGTTGGAAATTACGTTATTCCTTTCCTATCCAGTGATGTGGCTATGTTAGTCATGTGACACAGCCACATGCCTGAGTATTATACTAGTATATTCTAGCATGTTCTTTAGATTTCCTTGGTATGAGGCAGTGCTTGTGTAACGATAAAGGGTATATATAGGGTTAGTTTCCACCTTCTTGTTAGACATCTCTCTCACTATTATTTCAGAAATTTTTGAAATTTAGTAAAAACTCGCGACACCTGAAAAATATTTTTTCGTACAAATCTAAGAAAAATTCTAGTTAGCCTTTAGATTTAGTTTTTTGTTCTGTCAAGTGCACCTAGCTCTCGCTCAGGCCTCTGCCCCCTTCCTTGCTGCCATCCCAGGCGAGTTATCTGTGGCCTCGCCCAGTTATCCTGTCATGGCTTCAAGTATGGATACAGACCCCTCCGCTCCCCCCTCCTTTCCCCCTCCCCCTAGGGCTCCCTCTGCCCTTTCCAGGACCCAACGC
>QLOI01000301.1:10206-38657 GCA_003313605.1 Tuber umbilicatum | reverse complement strand
AGGCGGGGGTATAGGAGCGAGATACGGCAAGGACAGTAATACGACAATCGTGCAATAGGAGTTTTATGTGAGGAAGAACGGTCTCTGTTTCGCACCCTCAACTAGCTAATGGAAAAGACAGTACATATAAAACCAAAAACGAAGTCATCCTCCGATCCATCCCCCGACCACCACACATGTCCATTCTGTTCCACTTCCGCGCGCATCTCCAGCTCTCCCCCCAGACTCCCATGATAACAATAGAAAGAGATGCTTCTCAAAGAACCTGCTCCCTAGCCTCCACTCATTCAACTCTCCAGCCTCCCCTACGAAGAATTCCCCCTCTCTATTACCTTCGTACATCCAACTCTTTCGCCTTATTTCCTTCCGATAGCTTCCGTGCCTCAGACCGCTTCCCAGCGATAAACAACGATGGGTGACAAATTCTTTGCGACAACTGACGGGAGGGCGATAGCGTTGGCATGTCGAGAAGTAACAGTAACGAATGTATCCACCACTCCCGGGAGAGATAATTTAAGATATCTGGACGAAGACACAACACCAAATGCCATGGACAGTAGTCCGCAGCCGGACATCATGAAGAAATTCCCGAAGATATATCCGAAACGCGCAGCCACTCGGTAGAAGCGTTCGTGAATCGATACCTGTTTAATTGCGATTGTGTGATAGGCACCAGGGCGATGGGTAGGAGAGTGGGGCTCCGGGGCCGAGACCCGCCAACGATCAACCCGCTAGAACAAGGCGAACGGCAATCTTACTCAAACGGTAAAGCAAAAAGATGATAACATAAAGAATAAAAATAGAATTAGGGGAAACACTGACCTGAAGAAAGGTGGTGAGTTGGGTCGGTCGTGGTGGTTACGGGGACGCTGCACATAGCTTCTGACCTTATTGCGATTTATGGAGAAGGCCCTCCGGGTATATGTCTCCCTTGCCGTCATTGGAGTACCAGACCAGGAAGTGGGGACATGCATGGAGAAAGGATAAGAGTAATGATCCGTGAAAGGGTCCGGATACTTGTTATTCTGCTCACTCTATTGCTGTGCTAGCTGTCAGGAAACCCGAAAAGAACGATATCACAGGGAGGAGAGAATAGTGTTGTGCACGAGTCGAGCGGACTCGAGCCTAGGTGGTCACCGGGCTCGAGCCGGCTCGAACAGGGGTCCACGAGCCGACTCGAGTCTCTCGCTATATACAATTGTTGGTTGTTTTGAATGACAATGACAATGTATATTAGACGTTTTTTTTGATGTCCGGAATCTTGGCGCTAGTTTGTATGGGTCTTGGCACTAAGCTGTCTAGATAATAATAAAAACGTCCTGTAGAGGTATCATGGCCACTCTAAATCCGAGCCTCTTGGCGGCTCGAGCCTAGGGGCACCACAAGCCGAGCCGGCTCGTGAACAACACTAGGAGAGAATTCCCAAGAGATAAGCACTCAAATGCCCGGACCGGGAACTCTTCAACTATTGCCCGGGGTCGTCCAGGGTCGTCCAATAAGTAGAGCTGCTAGGATAATGTGCATGAGGTAGATACATAGGCAATTATCATGCTTTCCCCGGTGGTGTCCATGCCTCTTCCGGATGCCCCCGGAGTTCATTTTTTCCCCGCCTACATCTCCTGACCCATGTGCCCTTACCGAGAGTAAGAGCGAGGATGAATAGTAGATTAATTGACTTGGGCGCTGGCATTATTGATATACCGTAAGCTATGGTGCAAAGCAACATCATAAATTCTGCGGGTCGGCATTTCTCCGAGGCAGTTCAGTTCGTAAAGCGACATGTTTCCAGAATATCCCGCCAAGCGGCTGTAGGTATATCTCATATTTTGTCTTCTACATATAGATTCCCTGTTTTGTGTGCTGCAGTTCGGCTTCGGGACTCGTCTGACTAGCTTCCCGCACTACAAATATCTGCAGGGGTCCGAGTGATCAGACATGATTGCCCTAATCATGCAGGACCCCGTGCCAGAAGAAACTTTAGAATGAGAAGGAAGACTACCGAGATGTGAGAGGTAGCTAGGCGCAACCTCGGATTCTATGCGGAGAAGTTGAACTCACTAGTCTACTATATTTTTCTTCTTAATTATATGCCTCTCCCTCCTCCCTCCTTCGCTTGCTTCCCTTTCCTCCACCTCAGCCAAACTTTTCCCCCACCTGAGAGGTGTTCCTCAGAATCAAGTTAAATCCCAGCGTTTTTGGACACATTATGTGAAAGGAGTATGCCAAAGAAAAGGGTATGTAGAAGACAATTCCTTCTTTAGAGGGGTAATGAGTGAGTGAGCGCTTTCGTAGGCTTCGGAGAGCGGACCCAACCAATACCATTGGTTTGGAATTTCTTTCTCCCTTCATACCATATCCTTTATCCTCATCTCTTATTAGTAAGTCTTCTCAAAGAGCGGGGTTATAGCAACGAAATCCGGCCCCAATAGGAACGACGAGAGGGAGTGAAGTACGGCGCTGGTCACAAGGCAAAACTTTGGATAATTTGGGAAGTTCTCTCTTCCTCACAACTTTCCAACCAACGGTAAAAACAGCAGGATATATAAAGCGTAGCTTCCTATCCCTCCGACGATCACGACACATATCCATTCTAGTCCACCTCCAAGCATATCCCCCCCTCCTTTGTATACTCATGTACCAACAGAAGAAAGACAGGCTCCACAAAGAACCCCGTTGCTTCCGCACATCCGACAATTCCAGCTTCCTTCCGACGAACCCACCAATCCCCACAAAGGACTCCCGCCAATTTTCCAAAGCCCAGAAACCGTACATTAAGTTCAATCTATAGTGTGTAAAGAATTAAATAGTAGGAAATACATGAAGATATTAAGAAACCTTTTATACAATTATGACCCTTTCCCATTGTCTCTAACTTCCTGATCCGTTTCCACAGCCGGAGGCATTGGGGTGAGTGGATTGCTGCCCTTGTCGCTCAAGATCGTTGGCACCGGTATATCCCGGTTGGAGGCAGGTAGCAGGCGAGGGGGCGCATGCCTGATTGTGCCTGCCGTTTCGGTGTCCAACGACGGTGTCCCCACTAGAGGCAGGCATGGCACGGGGTTCTGTTGTATTTATATAGTTGTTGTTACCTGTTGGAACCTTCGGGAGAGGGTAATGCGTTGTTCTCTAGAGAGCTCGATATAGCTTTTGTAAGCATCTGATCTCCAGCGACCCAATGTCTGGATTTGGTTTTCGGCCATGCCCGTCTCGGCTGCCCAGGTGGCCGCTCCTCTCCTGAAGCTGTGGCCATTCCATGCTCCTCCTCCTAGGCCGGCCCTGATGGCAAGTTCGCGCAGCTTCTCTACCACATATTCTCTGGTAAAAGGTCGTTGGTTGTATACTCCGATGCAGAATAGGGGGGCCGTTGGATGGCGGTGGAGGTCGACTTGAAAAAGTCTTTTTATAGCCGTCACTGGACAACCAGCGTCATTTGTTGCTGCGATCGTGATTTGAATTCCATGGCGGAAAGGGTCGGTTTTCGAGGCCGGAAGGGTCAGTTCTAAATGTGCTCCTCCAGCGATTAGTCTGACACT
Organism: Tuber umbilicatum; assembly: GCA_003313605.1. Classification (NCBI taxonomy): domain Eukaryota; kingdom Fungi; phylum Ascomycota; class Pezizomycetes; order Pezizales; family Tuberaceae; genus Tuber; species Tuber umbilicatum. Next base: position 35,124 of record QLOI01000301.1, on the reverse strand, counting down.
GCTCTTGGTTAGGAACCAACTACCAAAAGTTCTGCCTAGTCCCAGGTCCGAATGCCGGTAGGTGAACTCTCCCACTCTCAAAAAACCTGCAAAAGCAAGTGTGAAGGCCGCTCGCAGTACTATATCTTCGTAGCTGGTATGGCCAATGATATTAAGTAGTCGTAGTAGGTAAGGGCGAGTCAGGGGGGTTCTCTCGCGGCGGTGGGGTTCAGCGTGGTCCCGTTTAATACCCTGTAGGGTACGCTCTACCTGGGGATCAGCAAAAGCGGAACATTCGATTGCGAGGTCGAGATGATATGATTTTAGGCCGCAGAGGTATAGCTTCATCGTTTTAACTTTTAGTGTGCCTGCCGAAGAGCAGAGCCATTCAATTAGCCAGGTCCCCTTTGCTGGGAAACAGGAACCGTTTCTGTGGCGATATCCGGAGAGGTTGCAGAAAAGTATGAAACGAGATCTTGGCGTATTGTAATTCTGTCTGGTTGTCGGTGCAAGCCCGCGCCAAAGATAGTAGGCGGCTATTGCCGAGAGACCTGTGTTTTGGACGTCAAGAAACCACGCTCTCGGAGGCTGCGGGTGGGATGTGCTAACTGTGGGGCTAAGTTAGTAATTCTGGCATAGTCAAATCGTGAGAGCGCATCCGCAAGGGCATTCTCGTTAGTGGGAATCCAACGGGGCTCAATTTCGAGGTCGTATTCAGCTGCCATTAGCAGGCACCGGCGTAGTACGTCCATTGAAGCTCCACGGATGGTCGCATGTTCGAGGCCGTATACAACTGCTCGATTGTCGATATGCATTACGACTTTAGAGCCTTTCCAAGACTTTCCCCAATATAACAGTGCCTGCTCCACAGCTCGTAGCTCTTTTGTGTTAATGTGTTCGTTGGCTCTTGTTAGGTATCTGGGGAGTGGGACTGAGAATGCTGCTCCTGGTTGTGGTTCAGCCACAGGCGAAGTATTGGACATAGTGCTCAGTTCGCAGTTATTACATTTTCTTCGGTCGATGTAGTAGGCGCCCAACCCTTTTGTTCCGGCGGCATCTGACCAGAGGTAAACCTTCTCCCGAATCTCCCGGTTGATTGCCCGTTCCGGTGTTCCTGATAGGATCTTTACCCACCATTGTAAGTTTTTTTGTTCCTCCTTTGACAGCCGCCTGCGGCATTGTGGGCCTCTATTAGGAAAATATAACTGCATGTTATAAAGTCGACGTAGGAAGGTGCGGCCGAGTGGGATTACTCTTGCTGCAAAGTTCAGATAACCGGTGAGTGATTGTAGTTCGAACAATGATAAAGAGTTGTTGGCAGTAGCAGATTGCACTATTGTACGAGCCTTATTGAGTTTCTTTGTCGGTAATCTGATGACCATCTTCTCTGTGTCGATTTCTATTCCTCCAAAGCTGACTCTTGCCCCCTCCTCACTTTTGGACTCCTTGATAGTGAGGCCAACCTGCTCACATAGCTCTGCAAAGATAGTTCCCACATTGCCGGGATTGCTGTCATGCGAAAGAATGATAAGAAAATCATCTAAATAGTGAACGATCTCCACTGGGGTTCCGCTCGAGCGTAGCTTCTCTGCTAGTATCCAGTGAAATGCCTCTGCGAATAGGTTGAACAAGTATGGGGCTGTTCTGAGACCAAAGGGGAGGAACCGCTCTGCATAATACTTCCCCTGCCATTCAAAAGCCGAGTAACGGCGTATCCATGGGGGCAATAGGTATATGGCGGAATGCTTGTTCGAAATCACGTTTTACTAGCACGCAGCCTCTACCGAATCTTTGTACTGCTGTAGTAGCCTCGCTAATACGGCTGTAATTGATAGTCCCATAGGCTTCCTGAATCCCTGCATTGATTGATAATGAGTGCTCGGTTGGGAACGACAGGTGATGAATTCTTCGTTTGGATCCATCGGACTTGTCTGTTAGCCCCAGTGGTGAAGCCGTGAAGTTTGATGGTAGGGTATGGTAGCTGGAATAGCATTGAAGTCTTCCGTTCTCGATTTCGTCGGTAATTTGTGAGGTTATAATTTCCTGATTGTCTAATGCGGAAGAGAGATTCGCGTAAATGGTGTGGAATGCCCGCTGGCCCTCATATCCTATACGGGCACCGAATTGGCAGATTCCGAGAATGGCCCCCACTAGTCTCTCATCCGGGAGTAATCTTAGGTGGCGCTTCCAGCCACTAGGGTTTAATTGGCCTGCTGGCATTTGAAAGGGGTGTCTCGTGAATACAGGGTAGTGGATTAATGTGTTTGGCCGTACAGGTGAGTGGTGTCTGCTGACATTGGAGTTTGATGTAGTCTGAGGTGTCTTGGGAGTAGACAGTTGGTCAGTTCTTGGGGTGGGTGTATTGGCTTGGGTAGCAGTAAGCATTAGGGATACAACAGAATAGGATTTGAGGGCTAATAGTGGAAGTAAGAGAGGGAGGAAGAAAGCGAGGAATTGTGTCAAGTATTATTAGGGGAGAGCCAGGCTGGTGGGGGTGCTAACGTGGTTGGAAATTGCCACGGGTAGGGATTGAGAGGGAACTAGCACCCTGGGTACATTGCGTGGACTTGTGATTGCTACCACAAGTCATGCAGAGGTGTTGGTGGCGGCATTGGGATGTTCGGCATTCTCTGAAGTTCCAATTGCGGCAGATTTGACCGCCGGTTAAGGGGGAGTAGCTGGCTGCTGCCGGTGGGCGGTTTGCGTAGGGGGGTCCCTGGTAGGTAATCCGTCGCTCGGATCCGCCATAGCTAGTAGTGTGTAGCGGGGCTTGGTGGGCAAAGATAGTCCCTGTGCTGCTCTCACGGATTGGCAGGTCAGTTATACGCCGAGGTTGGTATCCTGCTTGGGTTACGCCCTAGTTTAATGAGTTCCGTGGTATTGCATAGGCAAAGCATTTGGAAGCAATGAGTTCGCTGTCAATCTGCCGCCACTCGTTTGGCACGTAGATGTCCTTCCCGCTAGCTACTCTCTTCCGGTGGAACTGGAAATAATAGGCTTTTACCCCATCCCATGTATACTTTTCTAACAGGTCATACAGGTTCATGGTATAAATGAACAGGGCGGTGGCAAGTTCGCCCTGTAGAAGGTTTGGTGCGAGTTTGACCAAGATACCGCTGTAAGCTGCCCACGCTTTAAAAAAGTTGCTCATGCGATAATCACCCTCCTTTCCATCGCGTTCCGCATGTTCGAACTCGACTCCACCAATGTTGATTGTCCTTTGTGATTCGGCCTTTTCTCGCTCGCTGGCTAGCAGCCTGTAAATGTTCGTTGGTTTGAACCGGTTTTCGATGATCTGTATCAAGGTGCTCCTTTCGACCCCGGGGAAGAGTCTTTCTACTGAGTCCGCTATGCCGGATGCGCCCTCGGTCCTCATTATGCTATGAGATGGGATTGAGTTATACATACCTAATCCTCTATGTTCTTGGTCCCCTTGTAATCCTCGGTCAACATCTCCCCGTATTTGAGCTAGCTCGTGTTCTAGCTCTGAGATTCGACGAAGTGAATTGCTGGCTAGTGGCTGTTCCACGTGGTGGGCGACTGGTTGTTGGATATTAGTGGTAGGCGTTTGGGGAGCAGCTCTGTGCCCAGGCTGCAGCCTTCGAACCACCTGGTTAACTATATCCTCCTCGTGAGCACATAGGAGTTCGCGCATATCCTCTAAACTAACTCCCTCCGTGGCTGTGGGAGAGCTGCTTGAGCGAGCCTCTGTTCTACAAGGCTGAACTGGGATTTCTGATAGCAGAGATTCCATAGGCTGTGGTGTGTGGCCGGAGGACGGCGTTCGCTGTTGGTTCGATGGGGTGGCGTCGGCCTCGCTCGAAACGTCCTCCCCATTCTCGCTCTCCAGGGTTCCGCTTTCCATGGTTGCAGGACTATTTTCCTCTTTGGCTGGCTGTTGTCCGTATCGTTGTGGGGCATGACGGCTTCTCGTAGTCTTCCGTATTCTGCCGGGGTTTCCTCGCTGGTTGGCTGATATGCTTGTGCTTGCCCATGTGGATCTTGATCTACGCGGCATCGTCTTAGTGAATGACTATGGTGTGCGAATACTAGCTATCAATCTCGTTGTTGTATAGTTTGGTTATAATTGTCTGTGTGTTGAGGGTAAGAAAACGAAAAACGCGGGCTGTAGAGAGGTTTGATGATCTGGTGTTTTGGTAAGATCTCGTGATTGTTGATGATGAACCGTGTCGGGTACCATTTGGGGCTGGTAGGTATCGTAGGTTGCTCGGGGGATAGCTGCGGTGGAGCTATGGCCCCGAGCTTCGTGCGTGGTCGGCGATACCTTTTTCCGAGACCTCCGCGGTACTCCTGGTTAACCCCCATGATCACTCCAATCCTTTGCCCAATTGGCCATGGGTTGTTCCAACCCACCATTCATCTCTACGTATCCGACTATTTCCGGCATCCTTCCGATACTCTGGGCTTTCCACCGGTACTCACTGCGACAGCGGCTTCCCTCCTGCGGGTTTTTGCGACGATAAACGAAGGAGCGATAGCGGTAGTGAGAACGGTAGTAATAGCACGATAGTGAGCATGCCGAGCAGCATCCAATGACTTTCAATAGGTTTACATAGTAGCTCAAGACCAATATATATTTAAAGTAGATGCCATCAAGTTCAGAAAATATAGATAGATTCATCCGGTAGATTACTTCTTCGAAAGACACTCGCGGACAAAGATTGGTCCTAGTGCAACCTAAAGACCAAACCGGTTCGTCAGCATATTCTAGGGTACCGCGTGTTGGAAATCATGAGATGCTGCTCGGCATGCTCTCTGTCGTCGCCTTTCATCGTCGCTTTCCGCCGCCGCTCCTTGCCGCCCGTTCATATACTACCGCCCGTTTGTGCTTTCTCGCCCGTTCCCTCACCCCTTTATCCGCCATCGTCCATTCGTATCGCTACTGCTCCCGTTACCGCTATTGTCGCTCTTTGTCGCTCGGGAGTCTTCACCCACCGCCGTTGTCCGTCGTTGTTCGTCGCTGGGAAATGGTCATGGGCATAGAAGCTGATGGAAGAAAGAAAGGCGATAGTAAATCTGGAGAGTCCATTGCGAATTTTGCAAAAACTGGAGTGCGGGCATAATGGAGGCTGGAAAGTATTGCGAGAGTCCTTGGTGGAGGAGCGGGATGCGCGGAGGCTAGGAAGGCGGGAGAGTTCTTTGAGAGGCATGTCTTTCTTTTGTTAGCACGAGAGCCCGAAAGGGAGGGCGGGAGATATGGGCGGAAACGGAACAGAATGCATATGTTTGGTGGTCATTAGAAGAGTAGAAGGATTGGAGGATGTGTTCGTTTTGGGGATATATCTATCTCCTGTCTTTTCCGTCGGTTGGTTGAGAGTTGTGTTGATCATGTCATCGCGTTGAGATTTTTGAATGGGAGAGAGTTACCTTCCCCGCTTTTGGTCTTGAAGAATTTTTGGCCTTCTTTAGTCATCGCCGTTGCGATCACAGCTTATCACTCGTTTGTTCCAGGTCGTCGAACAGTCCGAAATTTTTATTGATATGGGCGATATTGCGAATGGGATGTCACATATAACCTTGGGACACCCAGACACCCAAATTGTAGATGCCCCAGCGCAGGTTTTATTTATTCATAAATATCGTAGAAAGAGGAACGGCCCTGGTCGGGCTCCGTTTGGCGGACCAACAACTATACATAATACACCTCCTCAAGGCCATCCAGAGTGTACGGAGGGGGCTTATAGAGAGAGAGGTTTAGCGGAGCAGAGGATGGGGGAACTTTGGGGAACCTAGGCTCCTAAAATTATTTGTTTTATGCTAACATTTCATCAGGAGAACCGCACAAAAGTCCATAAGGATGGCTCTAGATCCTGAGGTTGAGCGATCAGGTTTCAAAACGGAGCAGTATGGCCTAACGAGGCCAGGTCGGCCACCAGAGCAACGACATCCAGCCATCTGCTTGGCCAAGGGAAGGACAACCCCAGTACCCTCTAGGGAAAAGAACACCCCCAAGAGATCTGGAGTACCAGATCAGCTTCCGCGCGCCCCCCGCCGACCCAAAGTAGATGCCCGGAGGAAGGCACCAGTCCTCCGTATCCCACCCTCATGAGCGACATACCTATACAAGCTTCTTTGGCATTCCCTCTTATTCGCCAAGGCGGGCAGATGATATTAGAGAACCAGTGATCCCAAGCGGCCACTCCGTCCGGCCCCGGGTACAGCCGGGCCAGCCCAAGATTTGGACAGCCCAGCCGGACCGCAAGAAAGAGGCCTTCCAAACCAAAGCCACCCCCGGGGTGGGCAGTGATCTTTGTTGAAAATCGCGAAGCTTCCTGGTTGAAACAGGTTACGGAGACGATCACTAGATGGTGGACTCGGAACCCTTGTTGGAAATGCAGCAGTTTGTTTGGAAGTGTTTGAGTGTAGAGGATATGTTGTTATCTGGGGGCTAGGTGTAGCGCAAGCGTTTTGTATGGTGTTAGCTAGAGGTTAGCGAAACGGTGGATGGTATGAGGTTAAGGTTCATACGGGTTAAGACTTGGAAGTGCCGCACTACGAAGGTTAGGAAACAGGGAAGAGACAGTGTGCTGGTCTGTTCGAGATCTTGGGTTGGATAGAACGTTAGAGTACGGGACAGTGTCGCATATGAGTCTCTAGGGAAACATAGTTTCAGGAAAAGTTTGAGGGAAGTGTTCCGGAAGCGTTGGGACACTAGGCTTACCGGAAAGAAGGAAGAAGAAACATGGACGTTGGGGATATGGGGAAATCCCGTGTGAAAGGAAATGTTGTATATAGAAGACACCTCCGGCGACTTAGAAAGAATAAGGACTCCAAAGATTATCACCCCCGATCATAACTTATTTCAAAAATACCAAGCGGCCAGTTTGCAGTGTCCCCTCTTTTGATCGCTCGAAATACGATAATAGGAGAAACACGCCCCGCGTTATAGATCTCACTTAACGCTAATCTATGACATTCACCGACGAATCACCGCTCTACTCGGTAGTTTGGTGTCGTACCTCAAGGGACACTACACTTCTTCACACAACTCTCTAGCCACCGCGGGGAAATATTTATTAACCGTGTAATTTTATAAACAGTTAGTCCCGTTGAACGATAAAATATTTTTCAGTAATGAAACACAAGTGGTCCCCTGAAACATCGGCCTGCAGGTGACTCAGGCCGGGCCGGGCTTTAGTGTGGAAACGCCGCTTGCCCACAGCCCGGCCCAGCCGTCCTCGGAGAAGCCTGGGTTAGTCCGGCCGTACTCAAAGCCGGACGCACTAGCCGCTTGGGATCACTGGGAGTGGGTTACCGGCAAGCCGTGGACCCTGGTCGGTCTGATAGGATGGAGGCGGGGCAATAAGCAAACAGCAGACTCCCATAAACCCTTGCCCCTCACAGAAGCAAGTTTTGCAGCAAAGCTCAGTATAGAGTGTCCAAAAATGCCGTGTGCTAGCGATCCAGTAAACGGATTCATAGAACAGGTCTTCGACGAGCAGTTTCCAACAGAATAAAAATACGGCACGGGAATGAGGGAGGATGGTGGGGGAAGATAGCGAGCAATTTATACCGCATTCATCTCACTTGCTTAGTTGACGGTAGTGACAGGAGTATATATGGAAAACACAACATCCTTCTGACCCTTCCATCCATCACCACTGATGTCCACTTTCTTCCATCAACCCGCCATCTGATAACATTGGAAAGAACATTCTGCATAATTCTCGGACAAAAGAAATGCTTCTCCATGAAACCTGCTTTCCTCCGCCCCCGACCGCAATGCGATACCTATGTCCCGCTTGTATTCCTGTAGCCTTGATGCCTTCCTTCCTTAACACCCGCACTTCCACAGAACAAAAGAAACTAAAACCAGAGCATGCCGATGTGCGTTTCCTACAAACAGCCCGTTATAGACGCTCAGTCCAATATACCGGTAGTAAGACATCGGGTGCTCGCTGGAAAAAAAAAGTGAAAATAATACTCAGTGCATTCAAGATCAGCGCTTTAGTACCAAGAGGCCGTACCCCTGTCGGGTAAGTCTTCCGGATATTGTGTGTCGGAGATGCAAAACTACCGCGAGGTCAATAATAGCCTACCATGGGAACGAGGATAGTAAATTGGAACAGCTCACATGCTACAGGAAAGGTTAATAGATGTCTGATGAGGGCATAGTTGGTTAGTAGCAGTCGGATAAGGATACTTACCTTCTATGTTGCCCAAAGGATAGTGACGTGCACTGTGCGTTAGTGGGGAGCATGAGGAGAGAAGAAGAAATTTACTAACGAGCTGTAACACGGCGCAGGGTGAGTATTAGTGGCGTCAAAGGAAGAGAGAATAAAGTTTTGCATACAAACTAAGGAGCGTAAGTGGTAATTGATTAGCGTTCCGAAGAGGTACGAGATGAAGATTCGCAGTGCTAACCTCCTGTTGTTTAAAGTAAGCGTAAAGTTGGCTCAGAGTCAGCGGCATTACGAAGGCGTTTAACAGTTGCCAGTTACATACAATCTGTAAGGGCGGGGGAGTCATTAGCAAAGCAAGATCAAAAAGGAGAGGTGTGTCGATCTACTTACAGCCTGCGGGACGCAAGAAGCCAGGTATCAGCAATTGTTATGTCTAAGGATCGTGGTTGGTAATGTTCACTCGCGCTCACTTACCCGCTAGAACAAGGGGCAAGCTAGAGGTTAGCACCTTCGTTGTTCCGGAACGAAAGTTGATCCCGTTAACTTACGAGCTACAACACATGGCGAGCCTAGAGTCAGCAACTTCTTCACTCCAGAACCAAAATTAATCCCGCTCACTTACTTCCTACAACACTCGGCGAGCCAGAGGTCAGCAATTCTCTCGTCCAGGAGACGTGGTTGATCTTGCTCGCTTACTTTCTACCACACTCAGCGAGCGAAAGGTCAGTAACTGCATCGTCCCGGGATTGCGGCCGACGCTGATGACTTACACGCTACAACCAGCGAGCGAGATGTCAACAATTGCGCCGTCTAAAACATTAGTTGGTCCAATTCACTTACACGCTACATTACTCGGCAAGACAGAGGTCAGCAATTGCGTTGTCCCAGAATAGTTGCTTGTCCTGTTCACTTACACGCTACAACACTCCGCGATCCAGAGGTCAGCAATTGTTTCGTCACGGGAGCGTGGTTGATCTAGGTCACTCACCTCCTACAACACTCAGCGAGCCAGAGGTCAGCAATTGGTTCGTCACGAAATGGTAATTGGCCCTGCTCACTTACCCCCTACAACAGCCAACCAGCGAGCCAGACGTCAGCAATTGCTTCGTCAACGAGCCGTGATTGAACCTGGTCGCTCACCTGCTATAACACTCCGCGAGCCAGAGGTCAGCAATTGCTCCACCACGAAAGGGTGGTTGATCCTATTCACTTACCATCTACAGCGCTCAGCGAGCCAGAGGTCAGCAATTATCTAGTCCGGGAACAGTGGTTGGTCTATTTCGCTTACAAGCTACAACACGCAGCGAGCCACCGGTCAGTAATTTCCTCGCTCCAGAATCATGGTTGGTACTATTCACTTACAAGCTACAACATTGAGCGAGCCAGAGGTCAGTAATTGCTTCGTCTCAGAACGGTAGTTGATACTGCTTACTCACCTCCTACAACACTCCGCAAGCCAGAAGTCAGTAGTTGCCACGTCTCGGATTCATGGTTGATCCTGTTCACTCACCGGCTACACCAATCCATGTGCCAGAAGTCAATAATTGCCTAATCCCGGAACGCTGGCTGATCCTTTTCACGTACCGCCTAGAACAGTCGGTGGCCCAGAGGTCAGCACTCGCCTCGTCCTGGGAGTTGACCCTGATCACTTACACGCTACAACACCCAGTGAGCCAGAGGTCGACAATTTCTTCGTCTGGAACTTTGGCTGGTCCGATTCACTTACACGCTACTCAGCCAGCCAAAGGTCAGCAATCGCCTCATGCCAAAATCGTTGCAGGTCCGGTTCACTTACACGCTACAATGCTCAGGAAGCAAGAGGTCAGTAACCTCCTTGTCAAGCACCCTGGTTGGTCATGTTCACTTACCTCCTATTACACTCAGGGAGCGAGAAGTCAGCAATTGCCTCTTCCCGGAATCATGGTTGGTCCTGTTCACTTACGCGCTGCAGTACCCAGCAAACTAGTAATCAGCGATTACCGCGTCCTGGAATCGGGGCTGATCCTATTCACTTACCGGCTACAAAGCTCAGTCAGCCAGAGGCCAGTAATCCCGCCGACAGGAACTGTGCTTGATCTTATTCACTTACCGCCTACAACAATCAGGGAGCCAAAGGTCAGCAATCTCCTTGCCTCGGGAGTGCGGTTGGTCCTATTCACTTACAAGCTACAATACTCAGTGAGCCAGAGGTCAGCAATTGCCTCATCGCAGAACCATGGTCGCTCCTGTTCACGTACCCCCTACAAGAATCGGTGAATATGGGGTCAGCAATTGCCTCGCGCGGGGGCCGTAGTTGACCCTGTTCACTTACCGGCTACACCATTCAGCGAGCTAGAAGTCAGAAATTGCCTCCTCCCGGAACCGTGGTTGGTCATGATCACTTACAAGCTACGCCTCTCGATTAACCAAAGGTCAGCAATTGCCTCGTCCCGAAATCGTTGCAGGTCCTGTTCACATACACTCTACAATACTCCAGCAGCAAGAGTTCAGTAATCACCTCCTCAGGCACCGTTGTTCAACATGTTCACTTACCTCCTATAAAGCTCCGAGAGCGAAAGGTCAGCAATTACCTCGTCCCGGATTGGTGGCCAGTCCTGTTCACTTACAACCTACAACACTCAGAGAACTATACGTCAGGAATCGCTTCCTCCCGGAACCGTAGCAAGTCATGATCACTTACAAGCTACGCCTCTCGATTACCCAAAGGTCAGCAATTGCCTCGTCCCAATATCGTTGCAGATCCTGTTTGCTTACACGCTACAATACTCAGGAAGTAAGAGGTCAGCAACCCCATCGTGCCAGCCACCGTCGTCCAACATGCTCCCTTACTTCCTACCAAACTCAGGGAGCCAAAGGTCAATAATTGTCCATCCTAGAGCTGTAGTAAATCCGATGCACTTACAATCTGCAACACTCGGTGAGCTATAAGTCAGCAGTTGCCTCATCCCTAAACCGTGGTTGCTCCTGCTCACTTACCCCCTACACCAGTAGGCGAGACAGAAGTCAGTGATTGACTCGCCCCGAGACTGTGGGTGGTCCTGTTCACTTACAAGCTACAATACGCAGAGAGCCAGTGGTCAGCATTTGCCTCATCCCAGAACCGTGGTTGCTCCGGCTCACTTACCGCCTACGCCAGTCCGCAATCCAGAGGTCAGTGATTGCCTCGTCCCGGGACTGTGGGTGGTCCTGTTCACTTACAAGCTACAATTCGCAGTGAGCCAGTGGTCAGCAATTGGCTCGTCCCGGAACCGTAGTTCCTAATCACTTACTGGCTACAACAATCAATAAGCCAGAGGTCAGTAATTGCTACGTCCAGGAACCTCGATTGGCTGTGCTCACTTACCTGCTACAACACTCAGCGAGCGAGAAGTCAGCAACTTCCTCGTGCCAGAGCTATGGTTGGTCATGTTCCCTTGCCTCCTACAACAGTGAGCCAGAGATCAGCAATTGTCTCACCACACAACTGTAGTTGGTCCTGTTCGCTTACCGCCTACAACAGCCAGTGAGCCAAAGGTCAGCGATTTCCCCGCCCCGGGACATTAGTTGGTCCTGTTCACTCACAAGCTAAAACAGTCCACGAGCCAGAGATCAGCAATTGCCTCGTCGCGGAACCGTCGTTGGTCTTGTTGGCTTACCCGCTACAACCCCCAGAGAGCCAGAGTTCAGTAGTTGATTCATCCCGGAGCAGTGGTTGATAGGGTTCACTCACCTCCTGCACTCAGTGAGCTAAGGTCAGAAATTGCCTTCTCCCGGAACCGCGGTTGGTCATGTTCACTTACCAGCTACGACTCTCAGCCAGTCAAAGGTCAGCTATTGCGTCGCCCCGAAATCGTCGCAGGTCCTGTTCACTTACATGCTACAATACCCAGTAAGAGCTTAGTAATCCCTTTGTCAGGTACGGTTGTTGAAAATGCTCACTTACCTCCTACAACACCCGCGGAAGGAAAGGTCAGTAATTACCTCGTCCCGGAATCGTGGCTAGTCCTGTTCACTTACACGCTACAACACCCAGCGAGCCAGAGGTCAATAATTGCTCCGCCCGAAACTTTGGCTATTCCGATTCACTTACATACTACAGTACCCAGCGAGCCAATGGTCAGCAATTGCCTCATCCCGAAATCGTTGCATGTCCTGTTTACTTACATTCTACAATACCCAGCGAGCCGGAGATCAGAAATTGCTTCGTCTTTGAATCATGGTTGATCCTGATTACTTACAAACTAAAACACTCGGCAAGCCAGAGGTCAGCAATTGCCTCGTCCCAGAACCGTGGACCGTGGTTGATCCTGTTCACTTACCCGCTACGGTACTCAGCGAGCCAGAGATCAGCAATATTATCTTCCCGAGACTATCGTTGATGCTGTTCACTTACCTCCTACAACACTCAGTAAGCCAGAGGTCAGCAATTGCCTCATCTCCGCAGTGTAGTTTCCTACCCTCTACAACAGCCAGGGAGCCAGAGGTCAGCGATTTCCCCGCCCCGTGACAGTTGTTGGTCCTGTTCACTCACAAGCTACAACGCTCCACAGGCTAGAGGTCAGCGAACGCTTCGTCCCCGAACCAAGGTTGATCTTGCTCGCTTACAAACTATCACACCCCGCGAGCCGGAGGTCATCATTTGCCTCGTCCCGGAACCGTAGTAGATCTTGTTTGCTTACCCGCTACGACATTCGGCGGGCCAGAGGTCAGTGGTTGTGTCGTCCCGGAATCCTCGTTTGTCCTGTTCACTTACACGCTACAACACTCAGCGAGCCAGAGGTCAGATATTAGCCCGTCAAGGAGGCGTGGTTGATCCCGTTCACTTACCACCTACAGCACTCAGCGAGCCAGAGGTCAGCAATTATCTAGTCCCGGAACTATGTGGTTGGTCGAGTTCACTTACAAACTACAACATGCGGCAAGCCATTGGTCACTAATTGCCTCGTCCCGGAATCGTGGTTGGTACTATTCACTTACGTGCTACAACACTCAGCGAGCCAGAGGTCAGCAATTGCCTCGCCCTAGAACGGCAGTTGATCCTGCCCACTCACCTCCTACAACACACCGCAAGCCAGAAGTCAGCAATTGCCACGTCCCGGAATCGTGGTTTATCATGTTGACTTGCCGGCTACACCAATCCATGTGCTTGAGGTCAGCGATTACTTCGTTCCAGTACCGTGGCCACTCCTCTTCACTTACCCCCTACAACAGCCAGTGCGTCAGAGGTCAGAAAATTCACTCGCCGCTGATCTGTGGCTCATCATATGCACCTACAATCTACAACACTCAGCAAGCCAGAGGTCAGTAATTGCCTCGTCCCAGAGCTGTGGCTCGTCCTGTTCGCTTACCTCCTACAACGCTCAGCGAGCCAGAGGTCAGTAATCGCCTCGTCCCGGAATCGTTGCTAATCCTGTTCACTTACACTCTATAACACTCAGCGTACCAGACGTAAGCATTTACCTCGTCCCAGTACTGTTGCTGGTCCTGTTCGCTTACCTCCTAGGACACCCACGAGCTGAAGTCAACCATTGCTTCCCGAAACCGTGATTGATACCGTTCACTCACCGCCTATAACACTCCGTGAGCCCGAGGTCAGCAATTGCTTCGTTTCAGAGGCACAGTTCGCCCGTTCACTTACCTTCTGCAACACGCAGCATGCCAGTGGTGAGCCATTGCCTAGCCCCAGATACTTTGTTGGTCCTGTTCACTTACAATCTACAACACTCAGCGAACCGGAGGTCAGCAATTCTCTGCTGGCTTTCATTGGCTTGATCCAGTCACATACAAGCTGTAACACCATCCAGCTTCGTGGTTAGCCCTCCCCTTTGCCATCTGTGTTATTCCAAGAATCCCCTACCTCCTATAGCTCCCGCAAATCAGCAAAACCTATTGTCTTATGGTCTAGTTTTGGAAATTCCAACTTACGCTCTACGCTCGTCAGTCAATCCAGAGTTTGCCATGATAGCTACTTCATATTCCTTATGCCGTTCACTTACTTTCTATTCCTCCCGGGCACCAGAGTCAGTAACATAACTGCATACAGGAGACACGACCCGTGTCTTCCACCTACCCTCTGTAACGCAAAGCGAGTTCTCAATTAGCTCTTGCACCCGCCGGTTACTGTATATTCACACACCGTCTATAAAATGTTAATTTATTGTCAGCCATGCACCAGTCACTTCGAACGATGAGACCTCTTCACCTGCAAGATATTATACTCCTTCCCATCAATGTACGCTTTGACGTTCTTCCGCAGCAGCTTCCCCGCCATACCCTCATCCTTCTGGACCGCTGCTATGTTTAATGCGCTACCATATATTTCCGATCGAGCATTAACATCTTCTGCCTCCTCCAACAGCCGATCAACTACCATCCCCTGCCCAAGCAATGATGCTATCATCAAATGAGTGAAATCTTGGGGGAACACATCCCACCGCTTGGTCTTGAACCAATACACCTGAAACCATGTCAAACAGTGTCCAGATCCTGCTTCACAAATTAGTCGGGTGAACCCGAATAACTCCATCCCCCGATCCCGCGAATCTCGAAAGTGATCGGCCCAGTGTCGAGCTGCGTAATCGAGAAGGGAGTATTTCTGGAGATAACCATTAACTGCCTCCCACGAAACCCAGCCGCAGTAGTCTATCGCTAATGGGGTGCCCTCAAACTCCGCTCGCGCAAGATAAGAAATACAAATGTTAGCAATCATGAAGTTGGAATCTTTCGGACACAACGTATACTGCCAGTTTCCCTTGCCCGGTAAAGATCCCTTGATCAGGAACTCCCTTGCGGTTTGGTGAACCAGGTAGATCCTCGAATCAATTACCCGCACGAAAAGCCCGCACAAATCTTTCACTGTCTTTTCAAACGCATTGTAAAGATGGCCTGAGAGGTCTCTCGCCGACCCAGGATCCCGCGCGATCCCGAATGCAACATCCATTTCAGCAACCGTAAGGGGCCTTGCGGCTGCTACCGCTATATGCAGGATTCGCCGAGCGTTGTTGGGGTCCGAGCTTTTATCAAGGATCTTGGTGTAAAATTCGGCTAGGTCATGAGGAGCAGTCGAAATGATGCTACTAAACACTTCAGGAGAGCAATCGTCACTATCCTTTAAAATTTCGAGAACAAGAGAAACCCAAAGGAATGTCCGGTCGGCGGAGGACCGGAGGAGACCGCGCAAATACCCCAGTCCTCCAGGGTTTTGCCAAATTAACTCGAGCTCCATTATCCCATTATCTATAACACGAGAAACGTCGCTGGTAATGGCTCCAACTTCGTTCTCTCCTCTGAGCCGGATCGTTCCTGCCCGTGAGCCTAGCTCTTTCTCGATGTTATGGTACGGGCGGCCCGTAACAAGAAATTTCAAAGGTGCGCCGGATGTTTGTGGTCCCGGGAGACGGTTTAAGTTTCGCACAAACGGAGCCAAAGTCTCCTTCTCACACTCGTCAAGGGCGTCCACCACACAAATTACGTCGCCGCATCCCCCCTCAGAGACTGCCTTAACCAAAATATCCCACAACGTATCCACCTCCTCCGTAAACATTTCACCTTTGACCTCTAGCGCTTCCTCGGCATATCTACAAAGGGAGTTTCTCTGCGAGAAAAGCTGATGAAGTATGGCGCATAGGGCGAATGTCGCACTTCTCTGTTCTTCGCTATCGTCCTTGAAAAAGAAGTAGCAAACGATAGCATCTGTGTTGATTTTCAGATGACCAACGAGGAATGAAGCCATGACAGATTTTCCGCAACCCGGGTCCGCCGATAGAAAGAGGAGACCCGCCGCCTGTTTCTCCTGCCACTCCCGATACTTTGGATGTTCCGTAACCCAGGTGCATGTTCCCTCAACTGGGTCTCGAACCCGACGTCGGTGCGACTCGTACGCAGACTTTTTCAATCGTCGCAAAATTTCGCGCTTCTTGTCGGACGAGTTCGTGCTGCCGTAGTAATTATTGTTGGTGGTGGTGTTACCGCAGCCGAACTGATTACCGGAACCGGTGTTGCCGCTAAAGTCACCCTGAATACCGCTGTTCGCCGACAGTCAGAACCATGGTAACTAGTATTAGTGGACCGAAGCGTAAATGAACACAAGCGACACTCAGGAGCCTACCTTCGCATCGAGGGTTGGCCCTCAGAAATATTGTTTGATTGCTGATTGCCCATGTTATCGATTGATTGCTGAATTGCAAGAAGCTGTCCTCTGCCGATGTTGTAATCGACTGTGTGCTTTGATACTCGTATCGACAGTTTTCCTCCAGGAAAGAATTAAAGAACCAGAACAGTTGGGGAGCTGGAAGACTACCTTTCTCTTGGGAGGACAAAATGAGGGGCGTGAAATGCTGCCGTTCCGTTCAACCTACCCCACACAACCTTGCTATCGTCAAATCAGCAGCTTTCTACGGGCAACACTCCACCTAATTGGTAGACACCGCACAAAGTTATCCCCCCACCCCGCCATTTATAATTTCGGCGAATTCACCCGTCCTACCACACTCGAGCGCTCGCGCAAGAAATTACTGCGAATACTCTTGCTTTCCGAGACCGAGGGTTGATTGGAATAATGTGTGATGTTGGAAACACGAGGGCCATTGCATATCGCCAAGTTTTAGCCAATGCTCGCATCCGAGTAGTATTGGTGTTCATTCTGTTCCGTGTAGCTATTACATTGGTTGGTGGTAAGGGACACGCCTTATCTCGCGGTGCGAGTGGATAATCAAGCGATACACCACCCACCACCATTGTGCGTCATGAGGCATTTCTTCCCCGCGAGTGCAACCCAACCAACTACCAGATGACACCGGAAGACTTTCACCAGTGCCTTGCTCTAAAAGCTTAGCACTCCACCAAACTTAAACCCCACTACTCGAGTACCCTCCCGAGCTCCCACACTCCACCATGGGGGGACTTACAACTCTCGTAAAATTCGGCCGAACAATTATCCAATGTGTTGTTTTTTTGCTATCGCTCTCCGAAATCCTATTCGCGGTCTCCCTTGTTTCACACTTTTCGGTGGAGCTCGCATTTTCCTACCGGAAGACCACATCGCGTTACAGTAAAGAGAAAAGTTATTAGGTGGGCATTCTTTGGCTCCCCCGCCTCTTCTCCTATCGCTAAATTTTTACTCGTTTCCAAATAGGCCCCAAACAGGGACCGGAATAAGCTACACCCGTCTTGGCACACCACAGCCACACAAATTCCATGCCAAGACCTCCCATCAGAGAATCTAGATTGCGCCCCGTGGCGTTTGTTACTTTAGACCGTGCTGGCCGCTTGAATATGGCAGGTATGATACAACACGTTCAGTGACAGCTCCAAGAGTTAGGAAAAGAGGCACTTATGAACTAGTTTCCACAAGAAACCTAATCAGTTTGCCTCAGTACCTATAGATGCAGCCGATTGGGGTGGGTAGCCGGAGGCTCAAATTCGCGAGGACGGAAAACCTGGCGTTAAGCTGGTATCTTTGGTAGGCACTCTCGAAGAGTGCCCACGGTTATGAGCCGGCGAGCGACCGCCGGGTCTGGCTTACACAAACCTTGGCACGGTTAGTATATAATGCATAATACAGGTAAAAGATATCACAAGCACAACGGCCCTAGATAAGCGAATACCCTGCGAGCTGCTCAAGATTCCATTTGATTTCCCAGCGAACCGAGGGTTAAGCGCCGAAAGTATCAAGGAAGGGTGGCATTGGCACGGTGGGGGGTCGGGAACCCGGCGAGTGGTAGATTTCCTTGGACGTTTGGAGATTACTAGTGGAGAAGGCCCAGGCTTGACAGCAAGGTGCTAGTAGTGTATCACAGGTGGTTTTTCCGAACGTGAATTATATCATACTAGACAAATACCAGGTGAGATGTTTTCGTACAAGAGAGTTTATTTATATAGTGCCGTAAAAACTGTAATAGTTGAGTAATGTGCTATGTCGTTGGAGTTGTCTCCTCCGGTAAGGCCCGCCCTGTTTTCGTTTTTTTGTCTCTCAAAGGGGCTAAGCGGCTCTTATTTTGCGCCCCTTTTCCAAGGTAGGGAATTCTCGACTACATAGCACATCACTCAATTATTACATTTTTTACGGTGTTTATCTACTCGTATGTAATGCAATATTTGTAGTGCCCAAAAGAGTAGCAATTAGAGAGGTATACTTTTTCCTACTACTGATAGATGAAGCCGGATAAATAGTTAGGATAATAATATTACATTAGTCAACTACCACGAGTACTACCGGCGCTGCATGCGCAGGCAGGATGTTGTTGGCACAAGTTCGGGAGCCTTATCCTCCACGGGGCCCCACAAAAAGATTCAGCCCCCCGGAACTCCCATAGTTGACAGATACCATCACCCATCGCCTGCAATATCCTAAACAACAAAAAAACAGGAAATTCCTTTCAGCAACATCGGCTCTTTGAACACCGGCTACACGACTGTTAACGTTTGAAATAGCTTTACTGTTGCTGGCGGCCGATCCAATATCCTCGCCTAGCAGTCCCCATTTGATCCCAGGTTACGGCACGAGAACGTTCAGGACCGTCGAGCCGAAAATGCAGGGGAATGGTGTTGGGAGTTGTGAGATGCTGCTCGGCATGCTCAGAGCAACGCTACCGCTATTGTTATCCTTTCTTCCTTCGGACAAACGGCTTCTCGATGTGCTTGGAATTCGCACATCCGTCGGAAGCTGTCGTCCGAGGCCGCCGTCGGAAGCCGTGGTCAGAGACCGGGAGTGTCGGGCGCGGGGAGGCTATGAGCAGTGAGGGCCATCGGGAATCATGTCTTTCTTTTATTAGCACGGGAATACGTAAGGTAAAAAAAGTTACGCGGAAGAGAATGGGTATGCCTCGCGATAGATGGAAGGTCGGAGGGCGGCTTCGTTATCTACTTCTGTCCTCGCTGCTATTTAGCTAAGTTCCGCCAAAAAAGACAGCCTCCCCACTCACCCAAAGTCTCGCCCTCCGATCGTCGCTGTTCAATCATCGCCGCATTTCTTCGCCGTTTCGTCGCCGTACTTCCGCACCGTTTAACTGTCGCCGGAGCCGTATTCCGTTGCTTTAACCTAGTCTTTCTAAAATATGGCTCTTACAACCCCAGAAACTCAGAAGCGGGTGCGCCGGTAGTGGGGGAATCCGATAACGCGGTTTTGATTTGCTCTCGGAGTCCTGTTAGAAATCGTGAGATGCTGCTCGACATGCTCGCTATCTTTACCCGTCATCGCTCCTTGTCGTCCTTATCCGTCGTCGTTCTCCGTCGGCGATATCCATCGTTGATATCTGCCCTTTATCGCCCGTTCATATGCTAGCGCCCGTTCGTACGTTCTCGCCCGTTTATCAGCTATCACCCGCTCATACGCTGTTTCTCGTTCGTATCGCTGCCAGTCCCATTACCGCTATCGTCGCCCGGCAGTCTTCACCGACAGTCGTCGCCCGTCGTCGTTTGTCACTGTGAGATGGCCATGGGCATGGAAACCAATACAAGGGAGGAAGAAGGAAAGGCTATAGTAAGGCGAGAGAGTCCCTTGTCTGTTTTGCGGAAACTCGAGTGGGGGTATGATGGAGGCTGGAAAGCACCGGGAGAGTTCTTTGTAAGGTAGTGGGATTCGTGGAGGCTAGGAAGGCGGGAGGGTTATTTGAGAGGCATGTCTTTCTTTATTAGCGCGGGGGTCCGAATGAGAGAGCGGGAGACGTGCCCGGAAATTGGACAAAGTGGATATGTGTGGTGATCGTTAGAAGGCTAGAAGGATAGCTTAGCCTTCTTTGTAGAATATATATATCTCCTGTCTTTTCTATTAGTTAGTTGTGTAAAAAATTTTCACTTGCGTGATGGGTGGTCTTTTTTTGTGCTTTGTCATCGACGTTTTATTTCCATCACAGACGGTCACTCGTTTATTTCATGTCGTCAAACCGTCGAATATTTTATTAGACCTCGAAGAATGGAAGAAAAAAGGTAAGCGCCAGCCAGCCACGACGCCAGCTCATTAGCGATAGACAACTTACGATCATGCTGAAAGACAAAATGCCATCATTACAATGTCATGTGTTTACTTCGACTTGGCCGTCCAAAAGGAGCACTCCTCCAGGAGCATGCTGAGCACCCAGCTTAAACAGCTAGTTTTCAGACCAGAAGATACAGACGAGGAGATATTGCGAGCCTCCCAAGACCCATTAGTAGAGGAACGCTGCTTTCTGATATCCCGAAGATGCTGCTGACCACCTCTTCCAAAAAGTGCACAATAATATGCAACGACGGTTTGGGTGAATGCGTGGCAGGACACGGAGTTACGATTCTTGATTCGCGACAACAAATCCCCCAAAATTCTCTAGGCACTCGAATATTCGCGACCGGGAGGCCGCTCATTTTCGACCTAAGATCGGAAGGGTCTCGCCGGGAGAGTAACAAGTGGAACCATCACTCCCGGAGAGGTGAAATTATTAGATATCTTCGCACCTGGTTGGACGAGGACACAACACTAAATGCGAGGGGGGACAGTAGTCTGCAGCCGAGCACCATAAAGAAAATTCCCTGGATATTTCTGAAATTCACGACCACCCGGTAGAAGTGTTCATGATTTGAGGTCCGTTTAATTGCGATCGCGCAATAAGCGCCTACGTAGCGAGGAGGGGAGTAGGACTCCGAGGCCGGGAGTCGCTAATGATTAACCCGCTAGAACAGCAGCGAACGGCAAATTTACTCGAACGGTGAAGCGAAAAGACAGTTAATTGAAGAATAAAGATAGGAATTGAAAGAAACAATACCAGCCAATTGTAAATGTGACTGATAGCTAAGGTGTTAGAGCTGAAGAAAGATAGTGAGTTAGACCGATCGTGGTGGTCACAAGAATGTTGCGCATGGTTTCTCCCGTCCTGAAGCCATTGTGGTTTATGGAGAAGAACCTCCAGATATGTCTCTCCTTTGCCGTCATGGGAATATCAGACCAAGAAGTAGGGACATGCATGAGGGAAAAGGGGTAAGAGTGGTAATCCGTGAAAGGATCAGGATGCTTTTGTTACATAATGCTCAATTACCATTCAATCCCGCTTATTCTACTGCTGTGATAGTTGTTAGGAAACCCAAGAGAAGAATGATGTCGCAGGGAAACGAATATTCCCAAGAGATAGGCACTTAAATTCCCGGACCGGGAAATTTTCAACCATCGTCCAAAGCCGTCCAATAAGTCGAACTACTAGGATAATGTGTCCGAGGCAGAATAATAGGCATTTACCATGCTTTTCTCGGTGGCCGCCGTGCATCTTCCGGGTGTCTCTGGAGTTCAATTTCTCTGTGTCTTCATCTCCCGGTTTATGGGCCATTCCCGAGAGGAAGGGCGAGGATGAATAGTAGGTTGATTGACTTGGGCACTGGCATTATTGCCATACCGTAAGTTATGGTACAAAACAACATCATCACCAACGCTAGGTTGACATTTCTGTGAGGTAGATTGGTTCGTAAAGCGACACGTTTCCAGATCATTCCGCCGAGCGGCCGTACTGCAGGTCTATCTCATATTTTGTCTTCTACATATAGATTACCTGTTCCCCCGCACCGTAGTCCTGCTTCTGGGACACATCCGACCGACATTACCAGCACTACAGTTTTCTGCAATGTCCGAGTGACCAGACATGACCGCCCTAATCATGCAGGTCCCCCCGCCAGAAAACTTGGATTGGGATGGAAGATCAAAGAGATGTGAGACGTGGCTGGGCGCAACCTCAGAGCTCATGCGGGGGGATTGAACTCACTGGTCTACTACATTTTCCTTCTTAGCTATATGCCCGTCCACCTCCCCCCCCATGCTTTTTTCCCTTCCCCCCACCTTAGCCAAACCTCTCCTTTCCCTTAGAGGTGTCCTCAGAATAAAGTTGAACCCCAGCGTTTTCGGACACATTATGTGAAAGAAGTATGCAAAAGAAAAGGGTATGTAGAATACCATCTCTTCTTCAGAGAGGTAATTAGTGTGAGAGAGCTATTGTAGGCTTCAAAGAGCGGATACAACCACTACGGTTGCTTGGTTTGGAATTTCTTTGCTTCTCCATATCCATTTCCTTTGTTCTTATCTCTTATTAGTATGTTTTTTCAAAAAGCGAGGTTATCGCAACGAAATCCGGCGGCGGTAGGAACGCCTAAAGGTCAATTAAGTACGGCACTGGTCACAAGGCAAAAAGCTTTGGGTGAGTTGGGAAGTTCTCCCTTTCGTACAAATTTCTAACAACCGGTGAAAAGAGCAGTATATACAGCTACTCGTGAGAAGTGCTCGTGATCCGAGACCTGCGTAATTGCAATTGCGCAATAGGGGCTGGGCGATTGGGGTGATAGCAAAATTCCATTGCATGTTGTCGGTGGTCGGCCAACGGCGACGGTCAATGGGGGTGGTATGATGCCGGGAAAAGTAAAAGAGTTGTGATATAAATTAGATAACAAAAATAGGGATCAAGAAAAACAACATGAACTAATACACTGTATAACATCTCCCTGTTTCCAAAACTACTGCTGCCTTGTCCGGCATTGATTCCCTCAACTATTCAAAAGGTTTTACAGACATTGTCTGTGGAAAGAGAGTCCCGGTGCATATCCTAATCAGATCTAGTTATTTCTTTGGCTGCCTGTGTAGAATTACTCAGTATTGCTGATAGCTATGGGGGTACGACTGGGGCGAATAATTTCTAGTGATAGGAAAGATATGATAAACAACTTCTTTCCCTTCTTCCACCATTCTTCGTCTATCAAACCAAGCTAACGGTAACAACAATAGTATAAATAAACCATAATCAACACATCCTGACCCTCTTGTGGGTCATCACACCTATATCCGTTTCTCCATGTATGCCCCCACCTGTGCTCGCTGGTTCATTTGCTATGAGGACACTGCATAACCCTAACTCTCCCTTTCTAAAACAATAACGCGAGCTCCTAAATCTAGTCTTGCCTCTCCATTCATCTCTACATGTGATAAACTCACTTTTATAATTGTTACCCAATCTCTATTGTTATCTTCAATATCCCAAACTTCTTTTTCTTGTTCAATATATACCTAGAAATTCAACTAGAACTGAGGACCATTGCACGTAAGAATCGAATCCCAATATGGAAAAAATAACTGGCTGAGAAATCAAATGGGCAAAACGATTACTTTGACGTGCTTAGTTGCTTAAAATTGGTTCAAGAGCCACCTTTCCAACCCCTAAACGGAGTGCCTCTATAACCGGATTTTTGGGGTGTTTCATTGGAAAATATTTCCGAGGGTTAGGGTTGTGGATTGTCCGCATAGCAAATGAACCGGCTAGGACACCCCCGTGATAACAAAGAAAGCCATGTCCAGAGAATCTTCTCCATAGGTATCTAAAGCTCCAGAACAACCTACCATACTCCAAAATGTTGAAACAGGCTACGGCTGGACCTAGTGTTCCGGCGATTTCACCCGAATCCATTGGTGTTTGGAAAATTCTTATACCGCTTGAACTGGATAGCGTAAATGGGTCATTGGTGATAAAATATGAGGTGTTGGAAGCGGAGAAATCTAGCGCTAGATATTTGCTGTGATACTTAATCTGTTTCTATCTTGTTTGAAGAGTCAGGATTGCGATAGATCTCTTACTTTATCTTTCTCTTCCGCACAATATTGATTTCTCTCCAACTCTCTATAAAAGACACTGCGCTTCGCCGTTCTTTTCCGATGAGTTCTCTATCAGACTTGTTCGTCCCTTTCCTCGTTAGAAAATATCAATTTCTACTCATGTTTTTGTCACTCTCTTGGTTGCTCCTGAATAGAAGTGGATATACCAGCATTGACACGCTTGCCCTACAAACTTCACACGAAATGACCCACAGACCCCAGCATCTTCCAGAATTACACACTCGTCCACCGTCAACCAACCTCTAAGAGCTAGAGTACTAGGAAAAAAAATTTCGTCCGATCTCCTTTTTGCACCAAAAGCGCCCCTCTTCACCACTCTCTCTCCTTGCCCAATGTTTATGAGAATCAGTGGAAATTTGTCCATGCATTAACAAACCCATAGATAACGGGGACGCCACAGAACCCTTAAATGTTACAAGGTGACGGAGAAAAGGTTGTTTAAGTATCTAGCATCTGTTGTCATGTACCATATTGTATGGGGCCCCATACAAAAATTGAGGTCAGTTTCACATTGGCCTATGTGATTATGAGCAATGAAGACAGTCTCGATCCCTTACACTTGTGCATGCAGAGGTGGGAATAGATAGTTATTCCCTGGCTCAAGAAACAATACGAGGTGTTATCATATATGCAGCTTGAGAATTGTCTACTTGAAAATGTCTATTTTAGTGTAAAAAGTGCATAGGATGAAAAGGTTTGTCCCTGTACTTTTAGTATGTTTTTGGAGGGCATTCTCCCCCAACCGACCTTGTATTTCTAGTTCAATTAACAATTTTTAGGAGGAAGGACCAGGATTAGTTAGACACCTAGACACCCCGCACTGAGAGTCCTGTTGTAGAGCGTGAAAAACAAACACTATCACAATCTGGTGCATGAATAAGCATAGCTTGTGAGGGAGCTTAGTCATGTGAGACAGGTTTCAGGAAAAACTTTGGCGAGGAACTATGAAGACATAACTCCCTATCCTTTTGACGATCACCACACATATCCATTCTATTCCGCCATGCATATCCCCGCCTCCCTTGCAGACTTCCGTGTTATCATAACAAAAGAAAGACAGGCTCCACAAAGACTTCGTCGCCTCCTCGCACCCAACACTTCCCGCTTCCCCCCCCGACGAACACACCAATCCTCGCAAAGAACTCCCGCAGTCTCTGCGCATCCGACTCTTTCCAGCATCCTCCCGATGCTCTCAGCGCCCCCCCC
>QLOI01000301.1:0-10189 GCA_003313605.1 Tuber umbilicatum | reverse complement strand
GCTTACGACGACAACGACTCGTTTCCGGTGCCTTCGAGCGACGTCTCCAGGCGACGACCCCCCGGTGGGCCCCGCGACGACAAACGAAGTAGCAACAACGGTAGTGAGAGCGGCAGTGATAGCATGAACGACAGCGAGCATGCCGAGCAGCATCTAATGTCTTCCAACATGTTTACACAGTAACTTAAGGCCGATCCATCTAGAGTGGATATGATCGAGTCCAGAAAATGTATATATATTTATTCGATTGAGCACTTCTTCGAAAGACACCTGCAGGCAAAGATTAGTCCTGGAGTGCAACCTGGATACCAAACTGGCTCGTCGGCATATTCTGGGGTAATGTGGGCGATATCGGGACTGGGATGTCACATATAACTCTGCGACACCCAGACATTCAAATGGCGGAGAGGCCTGTGCAAGCCTGATCGATAAATACCATAAAGAGAGGAACGGCCCCGGCTCGACTCCGTTTGACGGCCACCAAAAACTACACATAGTACACCTCGTAGAGGCTATCCAGAGAGTACAGGGGGGGGAGGGCTCACAGAGAGAGGTCTAGCGGAACAGGGGTGTAGGGATACTCCGGGGAACTTAGGATCCCATAATTATTTGTTTTATGCTAACGTTTCATCAGGGAGAACCGCACAAAAGTTTATAGGGATAGCTCTAGATCCTGAGTTTGAGCGATCAGGTTTAAAACGGAGCAGTATGGCCTAACGAAGGGGTGTTGCCACCAGAGCAACGGCGTCCAGCCGTCTATTTAACCCAGAGAAGGACAACCCTAGTGCCCTTCAGGGTGGAGAGGACCCCCAAGCGATCTGGAGTACCAAATCAGCTTCCGCGCGCCCTCCGTCGACCCAAAGTAGGTGCCCGGAAGAATGCACCAGTCCTCCGTACCCCACTCTCATGAGCGATATAGCCGTACCCGCCTCTCGGGGATTTCCTCTTATTCGCAAAGGCGGGCAGGTAATGATATTAGCACCACAACCCCGACTAATGAGCCAACCTACAAAAAGGTGCCATACGGCCACAAAAATTCTACCGAGATCCAACAGTCGAGGGTAATGAAACACGGATGCCTCAGGCAGCCAGACACTCGGCTAGTCAGTCCCATGTAGTCGACTGCGGAAGTAAAGGGGACATATGCCGGTTTAGTGATGGTTGAAGCAAAATGTGCGGAGGTGGATGCAAAGCGAGCTGTAGCAACCCCTGACGATCGCCTAACGCAACCTCGTTTGAATGATGAGAAATGGCAAGCACTGACTACTTTACACAGCGCCCTCCTATATCGGATGTGGAGGTATGGGATATATTGCTTTCTGGAATTGCCTTGAACAGACTACCCGGAGAATATGCTGAGGTTTTTCTATCTTACGTGTAACATGACGTGTTATATAAGTTTGGGGTCACCGGTTTCTGCCACACAATTTATATCAATGATATTGACTTGTAGTATGCGAGACTGCTCCCGCCTTTGTAAATACATGAGTAGAGTGCCTCGGCGATCTTGGTTATAATTGAATAGCTATCGAAGGCGATGGCATCCGAGATCGTGACGTTTGTGCCCGGCACGCCCAAACATCTTCACCTGTCCGACCACTTTATTCCAAACTATTACCAAGAAACAATCCCAACTACGCACCCCGACGGCTCTTATACTCGCCTCAACTCCTGCCCATTCTAGCGTTCCTTGTTCCTCCCCCCCCCGACCGCCAGTCCCTCCACCATCTCTGACGCACCAGAACCTCCTAGTCAGGCGCGACGCACGACCATCCCATCCTTCCTTGACGCCCCTGCCCGACCGTTTATCCCACCGCCACTACTACCACGAGCAGTAGCTCTTCCACCCCCGGCTTTCACCTCCGACGCCTCTCTATCCCTCGCCAGCCTCGCAATGTCATTCCGTAGTTCCCTGACCTCAATTTCTAAGTTTCGAATCGACTTGTCGCAAGAGCAGAAGTTTCCCATTTTTCCCTATAGTCGTGAAGCGCTAGGTAGTATATTCAGTATGAATAGATAATAGGAGGAAAGGAAGCCTGAATGTACGTTTTGTCTTCTTGTTCTCCCACAGGAGAGCTCGTGACTGTAGTCGATTTCTTGATTTTTCTTTTTTAGGGGAGGGGTCACAAGAGGCCGAGTGTGCTGCTAGAGGAGCAAGAGGGGAGCTTGAGAGAGAAATTTTGAGATATAAGAGGGAGGAAGGAAAGGAAGGGAGATAGGAAGGTAAAATATATACTCACCATTGCCATCGCATGCCATCGCACTTCTGCAATTATACGCGCGCTGTTGAGAGTCCCACTCTTCCGCATTCTGCGATCAAGTGATTTTCGTGCGCCCATCCTACTTCATCCACCCACACCCCACCACTCCGCTGGATCTGCACCTCCACCTCACCTTGCAACTGTCCACGCCACTTACTACAACAAACTAGGGTGCACCACCAATGGCCTAAAACCCAACAACCACGACCAGCCAATTAGAACAACTCGTCCCAAGTAAAACAAACAAACCAATCAATAACCCTTAACCTGCGGCAAATTCCACCGACAAATTAACGATAAAAATCTCATTGAGAATTTCCACCTCTTTGGGGCTTTGCGATTTCGCCTCTGGAGTCAAATCCTAGCGATCTGGTTGGCTTAGAACCGCATTTGCCTCACATCTGAACCCTTTTCGCAAAGCCCCCAATAGCTAGAAAGATCTCAAAAGTGCAAAAAAAAAAACTGGTGTATGATACGGTACCTTCCCCTTGCCTTGGAATCCCTGGAGCCTGTTTGGAGCCGCTCGCTTTAGTGACCGTTTCCCCATACAAAAAGTGACCGTTGCCTTTCAGAACGGAAGGAAGTCATTTTTCAGTAGAAACGGTCGCCAGACGGATCGGTTCCGTTTGCCAAACCAGCCCCCACCTATACTCGCACAGTCTTACGAGTTCAGAAAGTCTCCCTACCACACTCCAGTATTACATGCAATTGATCACACCAAAACCGACAAATAAAGGAGCGTTTTCTCGAGTATCATACATATCAGTATGGTGCCGGACACTGGAAATCAACTCTCTAGGGTAATGCATTTTGTTTACATAATAAACGCAAATAGTGGAGCTTGGCAAAAGTATGATACCCAAACCACCGTAAAAGTACCGGGGATAAAGTTTTCGCACAGCAAAATACTCCCTGTCTTGTACGAAGATATCACCCTAACACTTGGACAGGGGTATGATACAGTAATTCGAAATTTTACTACCACCATGGACATCACTGATTAAAACAGAAAACATAGAATTCGATAAGAGTGTCTTCTGAGCACTTCAATCAAGCCATATCCGCCCAAATGTGTGGTTGTGATTGAAATTTTTCGAAAATCATTCCTGTGTCCCTTATTGGGTTATTTTAATTTCGATGCCTCAGCAATACCTCAAAAACCGAAATGTTTGGGCATTATGGTAAGAGGTGGAAATAAGGTTAGTGTTGCCAAGATTCTGGTGCAATATAGGTTTCAGATTACGCTAATATAATTCTTCATAGTGTACATCCTGCTCATCATCGTCGCCCTCCGCTAACTCTACAGAATCATTACCAAAATCAATCGCTGATTGTTCACTTTCCTCCCTCTCCCACCTCTTCACCCCCGCTTGAAGGTAAGCACTATCTATCCCCTTAATACTGGTTTCCTGGTCACATGTACCATCAATTGGCAAAGCTAACCCAAGTACGCGAAAAGATTTCCGAATAACCTCAATCCGCTCTCGGGTGAAGATTTCCCAAGCTTCGCCCACAGCTCAAGTGGTGAGAATCCGCTGCCGCCCAATCATGCTACCTGTTAGCCGCCCTCCCAAGGCAAGAAGTCTTTCTTCTTCGGCTTCGATCTTGTCTAACTTCTCTTTCGGGACCTCCTATAACCATGTCGACCAAATTAGTTGAATGGTATTCACTCCTTTATCGTTCGGCCTCTGTTTTTTTTGTTTTGTTTTTTTCACTTTTATTGTCTGGGAGAGAAGGTAAGGTTTTCCCTTCCTTTAATATATCTTTAAATGGACGGTTTATACTAACATCAAGCGGCTGTACCAATGAGATACAGCCACCTGGGATTATGCTAACGGTAATGTCATGGGCAAGGAAGGTATCTAGAACTTCCAGTATTTTATGTGCCACAAAGAGATCAAGAACTAAGAGTGTTGGCTGATTCTCAAGTACAGGAACCAGCTGATCTTCCAACCACTCAAGGAAGTTCTCTTCATTGGCATATGCCTTTGGATTGAACTTCACTATGACTTGGGAGTCATAATCTCTGTTTTCTTTCACGATACTGGTGCCGACCCCTTGGCCCCGGAAAGAAATCAGGGGTTTAACGCGAGAGACTCCATCCACAAATACTGTCAGTTGAATTGTCCCATGACGCTTATCCCAGCCTGACTGACTTCCTTGCACCCAGACAGTTCGCTCACCAGTGAGATTATAGGTCTGCCCTTCAATATACTCGAAGGGCAAGGAAGTCTGATCCATATTGCAAATGTTGGCCAGCCAGTAGTGGCCAACATCTGCAGGTAAGTCCCCCAACCCTCTTTGATCGTTGGGACACAGTTGAGAATTACGTTGGTTGAACTGCATCCAACTCAGAATTGCTTCGGTGAAGTTGGTAGGAAGCTGACTGGATTTATTGGTGACTATAGGTAGGAATATGCGATGCCATCGAAGAAACCCCCTAAACCAGCCATTCGAGAATCGAAAGTTGGTAAGTGGCTTCTCCGGATATTTTATTTAAAAGACCTCTTTGCTAACCCGCCTATACCAGCCTCTCCGCACTATTCCTCCACTCACTCGCAGTACCCGAAATCGATCATACAACTCCCGCTCCATCAATTCCCATATTCTTTTTCCTCCCCCGCCTGTTACTCTATACTGACTTCTTGTCACATTTTTGTACTTCCCCTCCTCCTCCTCTTTTTTCCAACCGTATTGATTTGTTCCCGCAATCTTAAACCGGTTGGCAACTTCGAAATGTGTTGGCTTTCGGAGCTGGGTGGGACCAGTAGGTATTGATGCTGTTTTCCAATGGGACAAAATGCGAAGTTTATAGCTAATGGTGTATAATCGATAGGGATTCTCGACACACTTGGGTGGTGCTCGCAGGCTCTCAGCCAGCTTCATCCATATAGGTCCCCTCTTCTTCTTCACTCCTGCGTAGAATCCTTCAGCTGGGACGGCTTCCAAGATTGGCTGTACCTTGGTTCTTCCAGTTCGTTTCGGTGGCATTTCAGTGTTAGTACTAGTCTTTGGCCTTTATTTTTTTTGCTGTTTCAATATCACCGTGTTTTTTCACCTCACCTCTCAAATTGAAGTACAGTCATGATTCTTCCTTTACCTATTTACTTATTATTTTCTATTTCTTCTACTTAAAATTTCTTCCTTCCTCTACGACTTATTCTTTTTTACTGATAAGTTGTAGTCAATTTCGTGGGTCTGTGTACTGGTCTAATATATTGAGTCACGCGTGTTTTACGGATCTGACCGCGCCTTATCTTATTTCAACCTCTTAGCCTGATTCCCAATTATTTCGGTTTTTACGGTAGTTGTGTTGGACCTATGGGATGCCCCAGGCGGTATGCACCAGATGGGTAGAGGAGTGACTAAGCTGCACTTCTTCCCTCATCATGCTACGTCAGAAATGGTGCTGGTGATTCATTGGTTGCTATACCGTAAAAACCGAAATAATTGGACATCACACTAAGAGGTTGAAATAAGATAAGGCGCGGTCAGATCCGTAAAACATGAGTGACTCAATTTATTAGACAAGTACACAGACCCACAAAATTGACTACAACTTATCTGTAAAGAAGATTAAGTCATAGAGGAAGGAAGAAATTTTAAGTAGAAGAAATAGAAAATAATAAGTAAATAGGTAAAGGAAGAATCATGACTGTACTTCAATTTGAGAGGTGAGGTGAAAAAACACGGTGATATTGAAACAGCAAAAAGAATAGAGGCCAAAGACTAGTACCAACACCAAAATGACAACAAAACGAACTGGAAGAACCAAGGTACAGCCAATCTTGGAAGCTCTCCCAGTAGAAGGATTCTACGCAGGAGTGAAGAGGAGGGAACCTATATTGACAAAGCTGGCTGAGAGCCTACGAGCACCACCCAAGCGTGTCGAGAATCCCTATCGATTATACACCATTAGCTATAAACTTTGCATTTTGTCCGATTGGAAAACAGCATCAATACCTACCGGTCCCACCCAGCTCTGAAAGCCAACACATTTCGAAGTTGCCAACCGGCCCAAGATTGCGGGAACTAAACAATACCATTGGAAAAGAGAGGAGGAGGAGGGGAAGTACAAAAATGTAACGTGAAGTCAGTATAGAGTAACAGGCGGGGGAAGAAAAAGAATATGGGAATTGATGGAGCGGGAGTTGTATGATCGATTTCGGGTACAGCGAGTGAGTAGCAGAATAGTGTGGAGAGGCTGGTATAGGCAGGTTAGCAAAGAGGTCTTTCAAATAAAATATCCAGAGGAGCCACTTACCAACTTTCGATGCCCGAATGGCTGGTTTAGGGGGTTTCTTCGATGGCATCGCATATCCATATGTGTAGTCACCAATAAATCCAGTCAGCTTCCTACCAACTTTACCGAAGCAATTCTGAGTTGAATGCAGTTCAACCGACGCAATTCCTAACTGCGTCCCGACAATCAAAGAGGGTTGGGGGACTTACTTGCAGATGATGGCCACTACCGGCTGGCCAACATTTGCAATATGGATCAGACTTCTCTGCCCTTCGAGTATATTGAAGGGCGGACCGATAATCCCACTGGCGAGCGAACTGTCTGGGTGCAAGGAAGTCAGTCAGGCTGGGATAAGCGTCATGGGACAATTCAACTGACAGTATTTGCGGATGGAGTCTCTCGCATTAAACCCCTGATTTTTTTCCTGGGTCAAGGGGTCGGCACCAGTATCGTGAAAGAAAACAGAGATTATGACCCCCGAGTCATAGTTAAGTTCAATCCAAAGGCATATGCCAATGAAGAGAACTTCCTTGAGTGGCTAGAAGATCAGCTGGTTCCTGTACTTGAGAATCAGCCAACACTCTTAGTCCTTGATCACTTCATGGTACATAAAACACTGGAAGTTGTAGATATCTTCCTTGCCCATGACATTACCGTTAGCATAATCCCAGGTGGCTGTATCTCATTGGTACAGCGGCTTGATGTTAGTATAAACCGTCCATTTAAAGATACATTAAAGGTAGGGAAAACCTTACCTTCTCTCCCAGACAATAAAAGTGAAAAAAAAAAAAAAAAAAAAAAAAACAGAGGCTGAACGATGAAGGAATGAAAACCATTCAACTAATTTGGTCGACATGGTTATAGGAGGTCCTAGAAGAGAAGTTAGACAAGATCGAAGCCAAAGAAGAAAGACTTCTTGCCTTAAGAGGGCGGCTAACGGGTAGCATGATTGGGAGGCGGCGGATTCTCACCACTTGAGCTGTGGGCGAAGCTTGGGAAATCTTCACCCGAGAGCGGATTGAGGTTATTCGGAAATCTTTTCGCGTACTTGGGTTAGCTTTGCCAATTGATGGTACATGTGACCAGGAAACCAGTATCAAGGGGATAGATAGTGCTTACCTTCAAGCGGGGGTAAAGAGGTGGGAGAGGGAGGAAAGTGAACCATCAGCGATTGATTTTGGTGATGATTCTGTAGAGTTAGCGGAGGGCGACGATGATGAGCAGGATGTACACTATGAAGAATTATATTAGCGTAATCTGAAACCTATATTGCACCAGAATCTTGGCAACACTAACCTTATTTCCACCTCTTAGCGTGATGCCCAATTATTTCGGTTTTTACGGTACGAGGATTGGGCGGATTATCCGAGTTACGATCAGATTCAGTGATTGGCTCCTGGAGATTCCCATCCATTCTTCTGCGGCTGGCGTGCTGCTGTTTCGGCAGCCATGCCAGGGCCTCACACTGCACAGCATCAGTTCAAGTACTCGGATACCATCGATAGTCCGTGAACACAGATCATGGAGGGGTGTCGAAGAAGTTTATAGGCCATATGCATATGCAGGGGTACTCGAGTAGATATTCACGACTGCCTAGTATCTCGTCGAAAGGACCCGAATGGCAACTTAGATGCGCCCCACCTCCATACACCCACCACACAATCCAAACCCACAATTTCCTGTCATCGAAACTCAATAATAGCAGGAACTGGAGTGACCAACTCGCCCTCCTCGCCCTCTCGTAGCATTTTCGGGTGCGAAAAAATTCGCCCCAATGTTTGCACATCGCATAATTATTATTATTTTTTATTTTATTTTTTTAAAAAAAAAAGTTGATCCGGGGGGCGCGGCGGAAAGCCGCAGCGCTAGGGGACCTGGGAGAAAAATAAGAGGGTTTTAATGCCTCTCCCCGCAGACCAATCTCCGCCGCTCCCATAGTCGAGTAATCAGGGCTAGCGCGAACTTAGCAACAAAAAATATATATATATATTAACCCTCCAAAGGGACGGAGGCATTCAATTGGACAACCACCGTTCGGCCAAACAGTGGATTTGAGAAAATAAGAATTCTGGAATATATTGAGGTGCTAGAAGGAGAGTATAATCTGATATTTGGAGAGGCAGTTGCCAGCGTTCCGAGGGCGATTATGCATCAGGAGGTGGGAGGTCCGTTTCTCAAGTACTGTACTGTACTGTACAAGCTTGGCAACATAAAGAAGGGGGAAAGCATAGACCTCCAAAGGAGCGTAGACACCCAACCGTACAGCAACCACTGGATCATACAGCGAATTTAGTTGAGGTTGAAATCGATTAAGAAAAGCAGCAGCTATCACATCACCGAAGTCTCGGCTAATTGCGCACCCTAACCCCCTAGATATTTTCTGGCACACCGTCCGTCAACGGGCTGCTGTCTGAAAGTTTGAGCATATTCCACTTTATTCCGGGAACACCAGCTCTTCAAGACTCCACACTTACCAAAACCCAAACCTGAAAAGGTAAGAGCTCCAGAGTATACTAGATAGGCATCATAAGAGAGCAGAATGTGATGTCTAGTATCACGATTACCATTACTTCGGAGGTGGGCACCGCATGACAGAATTATACCAGGGAGGCATGAAGGGACGTTCCTCTCGTTACCAAAGACCGTGAAGTACGATATGCCTGCAAAGCACACAGAACTCAATACAAAGAAAAAGGAGCGAACCCTAAAACTCGCCGGAGGTCTTACAGGCCATCGCTCGCTACTATCATCTCTCCACAGAAAAATAATAGAATAAAATAAAACCAATCCATAAATTCCTTAGCCTGAGACTCAAGATACGGTATTTTTCTCTCCTTTCTCTCTTTTTTTCCCCTTTTCGCCTTTGCTCTCACTGACTGCAGAGCGAAGTTCAGCGTGGTGTGGTATACATCCAGCCCATAGGGAACTTATAGTACCTACGAAGCAGCATTTCTCATTTTTTCATATAATAATATATGGAATGGAATATGACATAGTTGGGAGGGGGCGAACAGGAGGGGCATAGCGAACAACCCTGCCAATTTTAATGCTTGCCACTATACTTTCAGCGCATCGTTCACCATTCGTTGTCCCCCCGCTCTTATCCTCCACCCCAGCCATCAAGCAGTCTACCCGGTCTACTAAATATCCCAACGGCAAAGCAAATCCTAATATATCGCCACAGTGAAGGAAGGCATGTCGGAAGTATCACTTTAATATGTCAGACAGTACAAGCACATCCGGCTACTCGACGCACCACTTTGCGTATTGGGATTCAAGAAATGACAATGGACGCCGCTTATCGGCGGTGAGGTAAAACGCGCCGGAGCATATATCGAAGAGAGTAATAAAGCTGGCAACACTCTCCGCCTTCTATCCCCACCGTTGCACGTATCCTTCCACATTACTCAGCTCCCAATCTCCGACTCCTCACATACGGCCTCTGACAAGGTAGAAGGCAGTAGAGGTCGTTTGAACGAGACAGAGGCCAAACGCACCAAGATCCAGAGTCTTTGAGCCAGCCATTATATAAGGAAACAGCATAGTAAAATTCAAACAGCTATTCGCCCCAATAGCATCCAGACAAAAAAGTATGGTGTTTTTTCCTTCCGTACCCCTAGAGCAGTGACACGTGCAATATCCTTCATTTATGTTACATCAGACCCTGGGTTTCCCAGGCTGCCCC
>QLOI01000297.1:7176-19725 GCA_003313605.1 Tuber umbilicatum | reverse complement strand
CCCCCCCCCCCCCCCCCCACTCCACTCCCAGGTGAATAGCTGGCAATGCACGTCCTATACTTGCCAAACACACCCTGTTTATCTCACAGAATCTTCCGCCGTCTATATCTCGGTGGTCCGGCACACGAAAACCTTTCTTGATTATGTCTTAGTGTGTACGGTCGGTTAAACATGCACCTTCCCTTACTGAACTGTGCCAGTATTCTGGTTGCTCGTGCTCATCCGAACACAGGAGCAGTTTGCGGACAGCAATGCACTATTGGTACATACATATCTTTCCTTTGGATTATGATCCTTCCTCAGGGTAGCGTTGGTCCGCTGCTTATCGGGGACATCATAGACAGCAGTGAAATCATGTTTAAGTTTCCGTATAGCTAATTGAAAAATATAAGGCCAAGGCGGTACGGATAAACAAACAGAAACATATCCCTCACGTGTCCTGCCGAGGGATAAGAGAACGTCAAGATGCCGATAGTGCTGTGGCATGCTGGGAAGCGTAGTATCGTTGCGCGTGGTGGTTTGGTGCCGAGTGATAGTACAGTACAACACCCATGGCGCTAGGACCGCCGTTAAGGACCGGAAGAGAAATCGCAAAACCAAAAGCCTAGCTGAAGTGAGCAACCCCGCTTAGGGTTTTTGACCAATGCCACATGAGATCTCCCCCTTCTCGGATAATATGATTTCGGCAACTTTTACTGTCATAATGTCCCAAAGAGATGTGCCCTTCGCTTCGTTCAGGGTAATGAGCTAACATATGGTCTAAAGAACGTCGAAGCTCGGTTTCTAAGCGGGCCGGTATCTGAAGGCATTAGGGGGGTAGATTACCCGATCCCCAATGAAGCCGCCTCCAGTCCGGGTGAAACTAAACCGGAAGGGGTTTCTACATGACGCTCCGGCTTCAAGGTTGGTCGCCAGCCAGGAAATTCTCATATTATCACCCCAAAGGGAACAAGGATGAAACAGTGAGAGGGATATTATCGCGAGCCAAGCACAACTTAGGCTGGGTGTGAGACAATCGAGGGCTAGCTTCACAGTTTCAGAATGGTATAAGGAGATGGTAGGGTTGATGGAGTTTTATCCTATATGTATGTTGTGCCCTGGTTTGTGGGATTTGGAATACGTGACTGGATTTCTCCCAATGTAGGGCGTTGTTTCTTGGTTTCCTTTCTTCTCTTTTCTCTTTACGCAACGTCTTCCGTATTTCCAACATATCCAACTCTACCCTCTGGGCCTTAATTTCTTTCCTCTTTGCCTTTCTCACTCTCTACTATCCTCTCCTCACTAGCACTTCCTAAAGTGAGCCCTGCGGAAATTCTTTAATAATCTTCAACCGTGAGAGCTAGACAGTAAATAAAATGTTGGCAAAGAGCGGACACAGGAGATATATACATCTACCTGAACAGCAGGAGAGGCTGGAAACCGAATGAAATTCTGTAAACCATAAAAGAAGAAACTAAATACAGAGGGGCCCTCTGGAAATGATAGGAGGGGAAGAAAGCAGACGGGGAATCCATAAGAATCGTGAAAACCAAACCCGATGCCCGGTGCTCCATGCTTAAAAGCATAAATCGGAAAGACGATAAAATACGGCAAAGAAAATGCCTTGATCCCAGTGGCAGCGGTTTAGGGAGAAAAACAAAACCAACACCAGAACCCTATGCCTAATGCCATTTAATGTGAAAAAAATAACCCATAACCCATAGCTGCTGAAAATTTCTAAAAAAGAGGTAAAGGTAAATACAAAGTAACCCCAGCCGGGCCAGCCCCCCCTTGCGTTAACATAAACTCTCCATTTCAGTCACGAAACCTAGTCCGAGTCTCTTGATTCTCAGGCCTAAGGAAACGCCGCCAGGCAGTTAGCGCTTTTCAGAGTCATCCGATGGCTCGGCCCTAATGCCTTTTCTCCCTCCGTAGCCGCACGTCGATACACAATCTCCGCTGTATCATATTTCCTCTGATCACATAGTACCGCGCCGAGATTAATGGTGCTCCGAAGGGTATGTATATGACCTGGCCCCAGAACCCTCTCTCGCCCTCCCTGTGCACGCCAATACATTGTTTCCGCTTCGTGATACCTCCTCTGCTTGTGCAACACCCGAGCTAGATTATGGGTGCACATTAGGGTATCTCGATGGTCAGGCCCAAGTGTCTTCTGTGCACCCACTAATGCACATCGATACATAGCCTCCGCTTCGTGGTGCTTTTTCTGGTTGCGTAGTGCCACTCCAAGATTATTGACAGTGAGTAAGGTATCTCGGTGGGTCGGTCCAAGCGTCTTCTCTTTTCCTGCTAGTGCATGCCGGCACATAACCTCGGCTTCGTCGTACTTTTTCAAATCGAGCAATGTTTCGCCTAGAGCGTTTATGGTCTCGAGGGTAAACGGATGATCGGGCCCCAGAGCCTTCACCATACGCACTAAGCAATGCTGATACATGATCTCCGCTTCCATATAATTTTTCTGATCTGACAGCGTCACAGCTAGGCTATGGGAACTCAGGATGGTATCTGGATCATACAGCCCGAGTGCCTTCTCTCTGCCCTCCTTTGCAGATCGAAACATCATCTCCGCTCCTTCGTACTTTCTCTGGAAATGTAACGTCCGACCAAGATTATGGATGCTGGTAAGGGTATCTGGATGATCTGCTCCGAAAGCTTTCTCTCTACCAGCCAATGCAAGTTGGAAAATAACCTCCGCTTCGTGATACCTTCTCTGCTTGTGCAACGCCCGAGCTAGGTTATGGGTGCACATTAGGGTATCTCGATGGTCAGGCCCAAGTGTCTTCTGTGCGCCTACTAATGCACGTCGATACATAACCTCCGCTTCATGGTGCTTTTTCTGATTGCGTAGTACCACTCCAAGATTATTGGTAGTGAGTAAGGTATCTCTGTGAAATAGTCCAAGCACCTTCTCTCTGCCTGCTAGTGCACGCCGGCACATAACCTCGGCTTCGTCGTACTTTTTTAAATCAAGCAATGTTTCGCCTAGCGTGTTTATAGTCTCGAGGGTGAATGGATGATCAAGCCCTAGAACCTTGTCCATACCCCCTAAGGCATACCGATACATGACCTCCGCTTCCTGGTAATTTTTCCGATCAGATAGCGTCACAGCCAGGCTATGGGCACTCAGGATGGTGTCTGGATCATATGGCCCGAGTGCCTTCTCTCTGCCCTCCTTTGCAGATCGAAACATCATCTCCGCTCCTTCGTACTTTCTCTGGAAATGTAACGTCAGACCAAGATTATAGGTGCTGGTAAGGGTATCCGGATGATCCGCTCCGGAAGCTTTCTCTCTACCAGCCAATGCAAGTTGGAAAATAACTTCCGCTTCGTGATACTTTCTCAGATCAAGCAATGTTTCACCAACCGTATTCATGCTCTCAAGAGGGAGTGAATGATCGGGCCCCGGAGCCTTCCACGTGTCCTCCGGGCCGTTCCGGTGGGTGGTGTCAGCTTCTTCGTGCTTTCTCTGGTCAGCCAGAGCGACAACAAGGTTATGTGCGCCTGGTAGGGTGCCTGGATGATGTGGTTGGAGCGCTATCTCTCTGCCCGCCAATGCTCGTCGATACAAAATCTCCCCTTTGTCGTGCCCCCACTGGTTGTACAGCGCCGATCCTAGGTTTCCCACGCTCCATGAGGTTTCTGGATGATCTGGCCCAAGCGTCTTGATTTTCCTTACTTTTTCGGTCGCAATGCTGGAGTTGATAGTGAAATTATCGAAGTTATCCATTTTGTTTATCCATGTGTGTCTAACTCTGGGCTGTCAGTAATAAGAAAATGTATAGTATTTCAAATTCGCTGGCACTTAACGTTTGCTGCGGAGAGCCACCCTCTATTTCACTATTCCCGTCTCCTAGTCCATTGCCTTTAGGGGCGGAATATCTTTCTATCCTTCCCTTAATATATATGCCACTCATCTGTTCTATTAGTCGGCCCCCGAAATCCCTAAGCATTTCTTTGGTTCTGTCGTATGTCTCCAGCCGCTGTTGGCCAGTCAGTTCAAGTCCAAGT
Source organism: Tuber umbilicatum (assembly GCA_003313605.1). Taxonomy (NCBI): domain Eukaryota; kingdom Fungi; phylum Ascomycota; class Pezizomycetes; order Pezizales; family Tuberaceae; genus Tuber; species Tuber umbilicatum. The sequence goes on along the minus strand of QLOI01000297.1, from coordinate 15,717 downwards.
AATCTTAGTCGAGGAACGGGGCAAAGTTTGTTCTGAAATGTACCTGGTATATGACAATATGAACTATTTTCAACTTAGATTAATAGTCAGTACAAGTACAGTACATGTTTTAGTGTCGAAGTTTGATCCAACTTAAGGTAAAATTACCTTTTTAAGCGTCACGAGCCCATCCCTGCCTGACCAGGAGCGGAGAACGGCATTGTTTCCGCTTGAGTACAGGTACACTTCCTCCACACCTGGCGCTGCCTTGAGGATCGTTTCGCTGCAAAGGTCATACTTGAACCAGTCCAAAACCTCAACGCCAAAGTGTTTAAGAGATTCTTCGATGATTTGGTCACTGTGTGGGAGGTTCGCATTATCGTCCACTCGGACTTTGATGATTTTCTTTACCCCACAATGATTCTGTAGCCAGTTGAATATGACCCCAAGGTCCTCGCGTCCAATGCTCTCATCATCATTAGAACCGTAGGATTTGCGCTGACCCTGTTTTTTCTCCATATCCTTTGTGAGGCTCTTGTCCCCTGGGAGTCCCTCTAAACGAACCTCCGGAAAATGGACATATCGAAGGATATTTTCAAACTTCCAATGCCTGCTTAGATTTTGTAGAGAGAGATGTGAAAATTTATAGACACGGTATTTTGAAAGGTCAATCTCCAATGAAAGCCCTGATAATTATATAAATTATTAGTAGTTGATCAAAATATATCAAGTCTAAGACCACTGGCACCAACCTGCACCCCCCTTTCCATACAAATACCTAACCACCTCGTTACGGTCATCCAAATGCATATAGTGATTCTTCATCAATAATGCTATAGGGTCATCGTTGGAACTGGTTTTTAGGGTATGCAGGCGATATTGGTATGGGGATTTTCCCTCATTGTCGGAAATTTTCAACAATTCAGGGCAGGCATCAATAAGTTGCGACACCAAATCCAGCTGCCCATCTGGAATGGCTTTGCTTCTAAATTTGACCGCGAGATGTAGAGGTGTAAAACCGTGTTCGTTCCGGCCTGTGATGAGTTTTTTTGAGTTTCTTGACAGAATCAGCCTGATGCAACCACGTAAATCCTCATCAGTGGCTCTCATTGGTCGGAAGTTTCTCAAGCTTCTCTTCAAAACTATTTCATGCAAAATGTTATTATTATCTTCACCCGACGGTACCCCTGCTTCTATTAAAGCCTCCCAGCGGCGAAGAAGATGAAGCAGAACATCCCATCTTCCTTTTAACACTGCAAGAGATAAGGCAGTCACATTGTTTGCATCCTTCAATGATAGGAATTCTCTGACTGTTTCATCGTCCGAGTTCAAGAGTTGGTCCAGGAGAGGCCGAACCCGAGCAAAGGGTAATTTGCAATATGGTTGGTTTGACAAAAGGTAGTGTAAGATGGTCATGCTACCTTTACCGGTAGCATGTTGATTTTCAGGTGTTAGCGGAGGGATCTCATAAAATGGCGTGCGGTTCGCTAGGGCTTTGAGGAACCCATCATGGATCTGATAAACCTGCTCTTGTCTGGGATCGTACTGGTCTTCTTCTTCCTCAGAGTCGTGTGAGCCTGCTTCTTCGCTACCGTACCGTAGAGTGTCCAGGGTCTTTTGGAGTACTGGCATGCTGCGTGAAAGAAGGAAGAATAACTAGGTTGTAGCACCTAGTGAAAAAATACTAGTAAGGTTTATTATTCGTAGAGGATAAGTGTAGACCCGGAATTTTGTAGGGAATTGAAGCACGAGTATGCGGAGAGGATGGAACCTAGGAGGCAATCGATTTTACTAGGTAGTAACTTCCTAGATGGTGAATAATCGATTAGACTGTGTGAGCCTCAGCGAGGCATGGAATTTCTTGGCTAGCAAAAACCGGCCGACCCTGGATAATACAGTATCCTGGGGTTTTTGCTGCCAAGGGAGAGCTGACGAAAGAGCTGGAGGTATCGATCATAGTCAACCAAGATCCCCAACAACTTCCACACCCCTCCCCCTCCTACCGCAACCACCCTAACAACGCCCACCACTTCCACAGCACAGGACACAAACCCCAGCTACAGCATGCAAAAAACCAAATCCCAAATACTCACCCCACCAACCCACAACAGGGAATACCGCACGGCAGCGCAAGCACTCCTAGAACTCGACAAGCCAGATTAACCGTTCCCATTCCCAATCCCCAGTTGATCGCTCCGGCGATAGCACGTTCCCTCCCCCACACGCTAAACCCCTTTATAATAAGAATGGCGGGAGACCCAGCATCCCCAGGCCCACCAGCCCTCCCCCTGGGCATGACAGACCAATGCTTATCACGACGTCCTGAGATTCCCCTCCGGCCGTTGAACCCACATCGACGCGAAAGTGAAGACGGGGATGACTAAAGCCCCCCAATCCCGAACTTGGACAGCGGAGCAGAAGCCGCTGAAAGGCTACCCGGACAATTCGGGAGGGGGTTTCCCCGGGCCGGCGTTGCCTATCGGTGACCGTTGCTCGTCGCACGCACACGATGGATCCGGCCTCGCCTGGGGGTGCGCACCTGGATTGGGTGGAAGAGGGGAGGCGCGTGAAGCCGCTTTGGCGGAGGGATAGGAATCCGGTTTTTGTCCGGAAGTCCGGAGGGGAATTCCCTCGGGGTGTCGCTTTATACCGCACGAGGATTACCGGCATGTCGATTATAAGGAGGGGTGGCTGACTCGCCCGCGCCTTTGCTCGCGGTATATACCGTTATGTATGATATCACCTTGTGCCATATCAGTACCCGTGCCTCCGTTCCCGCCATCTACCCCAAATTGGATCGGGATCTGTAAAAAAAACCCATTTTGTGCGAGGCAAAAACATAGAGTGATGTCTCGTGGTATACGCGATCGCTATATAAAGACCCGGATGGAGGAGACTGACACAAACGAAAATAGGACTTGACAGACGTTGGCAGGTGTTCACCACGAAAGGTTAAAGTATCGTCTGTTCTCGGTAAGATTCATTTTATATTCGCTCGAACCAATGTGTTCATTAGTTTGCCATGAGGTAGCACTACCAGTTTCTCCATCCAAACATTTATCACAATGTCATCACATCACATCATATCAGACATAGACTGTCACTATCAAATAAGTATGACGCTGGTATAATACAACAAACCCATCCAATGCAAAGAAGGCATCAGCCACCCACCGTAGACATATACCCTATCGGTTCCCTTACTACCGTATCCCGCCTCGGGGGAAAAAAAAAGTTGAAATCCTCGGAAGCCAAAAACCCCCTGGCCCTATACAGCCTCCGTTCATCAATCCCACGACCGCCGCCGCCGCCCGCAAGAGAATAACTAGACAGATGGACAGATAACTCAGAAAAGATATGCGTCTACGCATCCCCATCGAAACACCCGGAAAGTATCACGAAAAGGCAATTCGCTACATGAAAAGTTTCTATCTATTTAGAAGAGAAGGGAGAAAGGGAAGAGAATTAGAGAGCATCCAACCTTCCCGTTCGGCCCCGACTGCCCCATCTACCACACCACACACACAACACCCAAAGTGTACACCTACTTCTTCTGAGACTCAATCCTCCTCCTCAGTGATCTAGTCCTCTTTCGTAGTTTCTTCAACTTATGCTTCTTCATCTTGTGTTTTCTGATCCTCTTGACGGAGAGAAGGCGCATGACCCCTCGTTCGGAGTTCCCACCAAGCACAGCCTCACCATTGCGTCGTTGGCGGATCATGTTCTCGAGAAGGAGTTTGCTGTTACCCGAGACGGCGAAGGTTCCCTCTCCTTGCGCCGTGGCTCGGAGGAGGAGTTTCATAAGTTGTTTTTGAAGTCTCGGCCTCAGGAAGGCAGTTTGCGCCCTTGGTGGTGGGGGTGGGCGGAAGGGCCTGTAGGAGAAATAGCCCGGGCCCAGATTTGCCGAGTCGGCAGCATCTTGTGTAGGCTGGTGTGGCTGTGGTTGCACTGTTGCTCCAGCTTGCTGCTGTTGTTGCTGCTGAACGTTGCCCGAGGCTGATCGGATGGCGGTTTCTAACCATCCGGACTCGACCGCCACTTCTATGTGCACAAAGTCCGCTGGCGATGGAGAATTCTGGTATATAGGGCGTTCAACGGCAGGTTTTCGCGATGTGAAAATGTTCCCGAAAAGGGTTTCCGAGTGGTTTAGTGGGACCGGGTGAGAGATACTGACAGGCCTGTGTTGGGCAAAGAAGGCAGACACTGCTACGTCTATCAAAGTAGATCGCTTAGTAAAAAATTATGACGGGAGAAGGTGGGGGGGGGGGTATACCGGCCGGGTGAAGGTGGTCGGTGCTAGGTACCACGGGGACTTTTGATCGCTCTCTCGCCACCGTCGATGTAGAGTTTTTCATTCCTGCCCTCGTTGACCTTCGTACGGTAGGTGTACTGGCGATATTACTGCCAGACGTCCCATGTGAGGGCTTAGAAGGCTTAGAAGAAGACGACGAAGAGTAAGGTCTCAGAGTTGGTTGGAGATGGATGGCGGGGGAGGCGGTTTGTCCGATGGATACCATTGAGCGGGGGAGAACGACTGGGACACCGCCGAAGCGCGAGGTTAGCGCAATATGGCGGAGTGAGAACATCTTGTCACTGCTGCTAAGCGGAGAAAAAGTGTTGGGTGAAGATGCCCACAGAGGTGGGGGGGGGAGGTCCGAAATGGAAGTAGTTTGACGGTGATGTGGTGATTGTTGGTGGTTAGTGGAGAGGAAGGGCCCTCTCGATGCCAAACCCTAGTCCAGTTCGAATAGCAGCCGTAGTGCCAAGACATCTCCAAGATATCGTAGGAATGTTGGCTCTCCATGCATCTACTCGAGTACCATATCCCACTCTTGAATTTTTGAAGATGAAATCATGGGTAAACAATAATTGTTTGATTTTATGTTTAGACAGGTTCAACTACAACCGAGTGGCGTAGAAGTCTCATAAGCGTCGAGGGAACATTTGTTAAAACTCCAATAGAGCCACCCTCCCCGCGCTAGGAACGATGGAAAAAGACCCTAAAAAACGTCCCCGAAATATGAACTCTGAAATGAAAGGAATCATATAATATACAAAAGGTTTTTTCAGAAGCACCAAGAAAATAGGCCTCTTCCGAATCTCTCGATCTCAGTGTCTCCACCCTGTTCTTATGTATCTGATGTCTGGCAGCCCTCTACATGCACACCACGAGCTGGAGGAACCAGAAAACCGTCAAGAAAAACAAAATAAAATAAAAGGATACCACATCGAAAACACCATACGATGCCACCGCCCTCCAAGAGACAGGAAAAAGCAGAATAAGAAATTGCCAGCCAGAAAACCGGACAAAAGTGCCACATTCCCTCCCAAAACGAACCGAAAGTAAATGCTATCTTCACTTATCTAATGCTCTCCACCAAGTCTCCAATAAGGACAGAGGATGCACAAAAACAACAAAAGAAAAAAGGTCCAAACCTCTTCATTAAATAGCGAGAGCCATAATCAGCCGGTATAGAACGAAAATCATGCAGAAGAAATAGCGAAACCAGCAAGTCGCTCAACCAAACACCGCAGACGTTTGTCGCAAACAATTGGTGACAAAAATATAAATAAAATGCTGACTTTCAATGTCGTCGCGCGTTGCAATTGCTCACTATTTTAAAACATAGCGTCGACAGCTCAAAGTCTCCTGCCTCTATCGGTCACGGATAATAAATGAGTTCGTTGCATACTTTTCCCCCCTCATATACCCCACACTTCCCGGTAAAAATAATTTATTTGTCTTCGCAAAGCACTTACAGAACCAGAGTTTGAAGATTTTTCTGGAGTATCATGTCCTGAACGCTGGACATCGTGATCTTGAGCAAGTTTGTGTCCGTAGCGTTTGTAAAATGAACATAGATATCCTAGTTTATTACATTGTTAGAACCAAACTCGAAAAACGCCGAGCACAGAAAAGACTTACCTTTGAAGAACTACGATTCAATCTCTTGAAGCTCTCCTCAAAATACATCGAGGCGTGCTTGTATGACTGCGGATCGCCAGTGTAGTCGGGGAAATATTTCCTCACCGGTGAATTCGGCAATTTTTGCTTGAATAAGTCGATCTTATTTAGAAAGAGAATGATTGAGGTCTGGATAAACCACTGCGAGTTGCAAATACTCTCAAATAGCATCAGTGCTTCTTGCATTTGGTTCTAAGCCAATGTCAGCCACCAACTCAGCCCAATTGATCAACCACAACCAGAGCGCGACGCCACTGGAAAAACAAAACACCTGGGATGATCAAGAACCTACAGCGTCTTTATCCTCAACCAAACACTGGTCATATCCACTAATTGCAACCAAAAATAATAAAGCGGTAACATTTTCAAAACAATGAATCCACTTCTTGCGCTCAGATCGCTGCCCGCCAACATCGAACATGCGGTATGTCAAAGAGCCCAAGTCAAACAATGTCTCACTGATTCCAGTAGTCTTTAATCTGGAACGGAGAATATCCTGATCAGTCGGCATGTAATTAGGGACAAATAACCGGTCAAGCGATTCAAAAAAACTAAAACACGGGATTCTCCTATTAGCTGCCATTCCCATGTTTCTAGACCCGAAAGAGCAAAAAAATGCGGGGGGAACGGTGGAGTCGGGGACACTGTCAAACTCACTAATTCAAATTATCGTGCAGAGCGAACTCATTTCCCCGGTGTACCACCGCCTGAACACCACTATCTGCCCACAAACTCGCGAAGGCCCTCTGGTACTCCCTAGGGAAAGGCTCTTGTCTTCCTAATTCGCGCTCCATGATGACCAACTCAACATACGCCTAAAATATTGGCAATCAGTATCAAATGGCACAAGCGTTGGATTCGACAATACTAAGAGATAGCGCACTTCGTTTTCCCCATTCTGAAATGTCAAATCGTATGCTTCCATAGCTTCTAGGATTATCTTGAACGAGTTCAACAAGTTGGAGAATATTATTACGCGATAGTCATCTCTGTCGGTTTTGGAGAAACCAGACGCATGGATCAGCTTCATCTGCTTTAGAATAGTGGACTTTCCGCTCTCGCCAGCTCCTGTTGATAGACCACGCCATGTTAGTACCTACTGGCAGATCATATAGATCAACGACGATGTTTAGATATCCAATGGATTAGTCACAACAACGGCAACAGTACCTAAGAGCAATAGTTTAACTTCCTTTGCCATGCGCTTCTCATCCTGCCGTATCAACCGCTCGATCTCACGAGACCTTTGAGCACCTGTATCAGGGGTTCCTCCCATACACATCTTTAACAAGCGTGCCACGATTGAACCGAGGTTTTTTTTTTTAGACACTTGGAAGGCAAATCGAGTGCGGAATTTTATGGGCGTGAGTAGCTGAAGAAAAGTGTTATAGTGGATAATATTTTTCCGAAGGCCAACGTTGTAAACCGGGAGGGTGGAAATGCTATGCGATGCCAGTGGAGGTGGAGTCTTCGAGAAGAGTATAAGGAAGCCAGAGAAAGTAAAAGGGAAGGAAATACGCTGGTCTTTGTGCGCGAGGTGAGTGTATGTAATTCCCTAGGGTAAGGTCTAATTCAACTTGGGTCAGTAAAAGCCGTAAGCAACTGCTATCCGGACGGGAGGAGAAAGACACTGTGGCACACGAGTAAGGATGAGGCCTCCTAATGTGTTAATATAGCAAAAGAGTCTCTGATCTTGAGTGGTATGGAGTCTAGTTCTGGTAAAACATCGAGGGTGTGGAAGGGAGAGCCCAAAGGCAATTGAGAAAGTGAAGCTGGGTACAGTACAATTTTGGGGCGCAACATTAAACAAGAAAGGAAGTACATAAATAGACAGGCATCTAATTACGATAGAACAAGCGGGGGGGGCATCAAAGGGAAAAAAAGGCTTACCACCAGATTTAAACACAGGTCTCTGAAGCCTCGAAAAGGAATAAAATAAAATAAAAATATGCCCAAGAACCCAACGTTCATCCAGGTAAAGTACCTGCAGGTGGATTAATGAGATGGCCGGTAAAATAAGAATACCAGAAGGGACCAAACAAACCCGGGCAGAAAGGTAGAGCAGGTCCGCCAAAAGATCGCTGTGTTAATAAGCAGATTAAGCGAGTACCGATACTGCAGCTGTTTCGACAGAGCTCTGTTCGAAAGAGAGAAAGTGGCACGAGAAGAACTCAATGCTCAATTATATGATATTTTCTCCGACGAAGCCGTTGTGAAATAGACCGGACAGAATCGATGAATTGGGATAGGGTAGGGTGATAAGAAGCGAACCCTCGAACCGCTAGGAGGTAGGAGCGTGATATCGATCTTGGACAGCAGCCACAAAACAGGGAGTAACAAGCAAGGAATCAATTGGAAGGATCGAAAGACGAAAGGGGGTGAGGAGTTGAAGTTTTTAAAAAAGAAAACCAACCCTGAGGCAAAATGGGGGTTCGGACTCGTCCAGAGAGAAAAAAAGGGTACCGTTGAATAGTGATAGAAGGAATGAGGGAAAGAAACAACTTATTTCGCTTTCTCGCGTCGAGAGCCGGTGGAGTACCACAGCAGCAGCGGATGCTGTAGCCTGGAGCACCAGAAGGAAGCAAGCAAGCCCCCCC
>QLOI01000296.1:3169-24033 GCA_003313605.1 Tuber umbilicatum | reverse complement strand
GGGGGGGGGGTTGAGGCCTTTTTCTTTCTTTTTTTCCATCCATTTCTTCTTTTTTAGTTCCTCCGAATGTGATGACCCTTTGATATCCGCCTTGCGCTTGCCCTCCTCGAGTCTCTCTCTTGCTCCCCTTTCTTTCCTTCCTGAACACCCCCCATCCCCACTCTTGCATCCAAGAACCTCTCTCCAGTCCATATGATCTCCGCCATCCCCCTCTGATAGGGGAAGCCGTCGCTCCGGTCAATCCGATGAACAAAAGGCTAAGAAATCCCCTGACAATGGAGGTAAAATGGCAAAAAAAAAAGGTAGAAGGAAAATATGTAAAAGAGAAAGCATAATATGGACAGGAATACCAAATCAATACAGAATAAACGCTTATTCAACTACAAATTCCTATTCACCCGATACATGAAACAAAAGAAATTCCTACCGCCCCTACAGAGAAACATTCGAAAACGTACAATGCCATAAGATGGGTTAGAATCACAAATAAGTAAGCAAAAAAGAACCCAGAAGGTAACCAAAAACACCGTGCCCAGTAGAAAGGAAATCAAAGCAAGGGGAAAAAAAAACCCAAAATCTCAAAATGAAAACGAAACACATGCCCCAGACCAAATACATGATATGAAAACCCCAAACCCAAGTACAAGGAATGCTAGGGGAAGCTCGACATCGACACTCGTTATTTACGTGAGAAACATGGGGAAATGAAGACTGATAAGGAAATATGTGTAACTCCCTGAACCTTTAAACCGCTTGCTCCGTGCCATTTATGTGAGTGAACAAACAAAACTTTTCTAGATGACTCGAGGGCGAAAAGGAAGCCGAGTCTGACGTGCTGAACTTCGTTTCATCTTACATCATTACAGACGGACATGGCAAACAAGGAGGATCTAGTGGGCGCCATTCTTGACGCGTGCTTCCATGTGTTCGGATTGTGCGCGAAGAGCTTGGGCCATAAGGCGCGTGGCTAGAAAAAATGTTAGATATCTATCTAGCAACCATAAGCATTGGGGGAAACATACCAGGCCAGATGGCAGCCTTGTCAAGCAAGTACGCGCTCACATTGAGTACCTTGGATCCTAGACCAGAGTCGGCTCTTAGAATGTTATTCCCTTGGCTATTCGGGTTGTTATTCCAATCCATAGACATCTTCATCTCAGCGTTTCTCAACATCTCCATAACCTTAGTAAGTAACTTCCGGTCCTCATGTTCAAGCATCACTAATCCTTCAAGGCTTGCCATGTTGCATTCATCACTCCCAAGAACGCCCATATAAGGGTTAACACGTTCCTGCACAGTAGCAATCCACTCGGCAAGTACCTGGGCACAGTCAAAGGTGCACAGTGCTGATTGGATAGGAAGCTCTCGGCAAGCGGTGGTCGAAGAGGATGAAGCACCAAGGGTATCAGACATAGCAAGAGAATCGGCAGCGTAAAAAGCGGCTTTGCGAAGATGTTTCTCTCTCTTGATGGAGGCACTCGAAGAATCAACGTTCAAGCCACTGCTGCTTGTGGAGTATCGAGGGACTACTCCAGGCTCGATTTTAATTGGCCGTAGGCTTGGTGATGGGGATTGGGAAGCAGGAGACGACGCAGGTGAGATGGCACCAGAGAAGGACGAATCGGAATGCGCCGAAATAGAAGAAGCACTCGACGGAGAGTTGTTCTGAGCATTCTCCCATCCTCTTGCGATCTCTTCCGCCATAGCTTCGTAGTCTCTGGCCCAAAAGAATTCTTTGGCTCTGCCAAGATCGACAAACAGACGAATGTAAGCGAGGTCAAGCAGAGGGATACAATCCGCTGACAGGGGGCCCATCGCATACGGATTAGGTCTCTCAATGCTGTGGTGGGGGCTGCTGTACCAGGCGGCTTGCCATGCCTTGAGAGCGGGCTCGATGTGGGCGTGCATTGCCTCAGCCTCAGAGGACGTCCAATGGCGAGAGTTGTGTCTTTGTCTCGTTTCCCAAATATAGACATGGAGTGCGCAAATCAAGACTAGGCACCCAAATGTGCTTGGAATAATCCCAGAGGGCGGATATGGGGGAACGCCGCCCTGTTGACCATTGGTAAAATTCTGGAATTGGCCTGGGGACCCATATGTCTGCTGACCGGCAGACAAGAGCCCGGTAAGAGCACTTGTGAAATTGACCGAGTTTTGTGACGCCAAGGCTAGACCACCACGAGATTTCCATACCGCGGCGGTCCCAGCCGACCAAAGCTCCTCGTCGCATGGCAAGTCGCAGCGGATCTCGTTATTCATGAGTGCAGGAGACAAGTTGTGTGCTGCAACAAGCAAGCTTGATAAGAAGTGAACAGCGTACAAAGTCCGTTTCCGCTCCTCAGCAATGACCCAGCTGGACCACTCAACGTTTTCATCAGGCTCCATCTTGATGTTAACTCCGCCCCACCCATCGCTGCCCACACTACCGCCATACGATTCTAAGTCGCCCATATGAATGTCCCCGTCTTCTTGCTTGAAAGTTTGTGTAGTGGACACATGAGGCTGTCTAGTCAACCCAGCAGCCCTAGCCAAACTAACCAATGTTGCGCAGTGAGCGACGGCGGTTTCACAAGCACTCTTCTCTCCACACTGCAATCCGTATATGACGTTCAAGAGCATAGCCTGTACAAGCCAAATGGGAGTATTGGTCCCACTATCACTGCCGCTTCCACTGTTAGTATTGAGACCGCTAAGAGCAGCAGTGGCATCAGCCTTTCTACGATCTTCAAGGAAGATTTGAATCGTCTTCTTTGATGACTCGAAGATATCTCGGGCGGCGTTTTGCTCAAATTCGTAGAGAGCGCCGATTGCAGCAATGGATAAAACGAGGCATCCACCGCCCCCGATAACCCCGCCGCTGCGCTGGCCACCCTTGACACTATTGGTGAATGCTGGAGAGTTGAAATTGAGCGTCGGGATATGGAGGAACGGGAGATGTGGATGGAAATATTTGATGTAGGCACCGACATATCGCTGAAGATCAGCAGTGCTAGGCAGGCCAGTAGTCTTCCCGATGAATGGGGGGAAATTAGTGGTTCCTGGTGCCGGCTGTGTAGATGTCGAGTACCGTCGTTGATGAACACGGGGAGGCTGATATGTCTGGGTGCCCTGATTATTGAGAACACTAGGGGCTTGCGCGAGCGTTGCCAGCAATGCCGCCCGAGTAGCATCTGTCACGGATTCGGCAGAGAGCGAAGTCATAGATGACCCACCATTGCTATGCAAGGAAGTGGCCGAAGATGTACGATTCCCAGGGCCATACTGGTGATTGTTGTTGAATGGTGGGAAGTGGTGGCTCATGGTAGAAGGTGAGATAGAAAGCGGGCCAGAGTAGTAATTTTCATGGGACGACTGCTGAGCCAAAAGAGTTTTGGGGGAGATGGTTCCCGGTGGCGGTGGCGTTTCATGATGAAAATTCGATCCCGAGAAATCATTTGGAGAATTAAAATTGATAGAACCCCCGGAACCCGTACCCATACCCATCTGACCGCCCCAAGCTGGATTCTCATTCAGAATAACCTCACTGATTCCACTGGCCGATGTAGTGCTGAAAGCACTGGGAGATGATTGGTCAACGGGATCCATAAGACTTCCACCACCAAGAGGATTCATCCATTCGTAGTCGTCATCATCTTCAATATAGTACGAAGAATCAAGGCCAGGAAACGGGGGACCGAAAGGTGAAGTTGGCGTCCCAATCGGCTGCTGAAGGGGTGACATATTGAAGTGCAACGCCGCCGGATTGACAGTTCCTCCAAACAACAGACCATCAAGCTCATATTCAGAAGGAAGCATGGAGGCGGAACGAGGCATCATCCCACCCAGATCCAAAGAAGAGAGTGATGTATCAATTTTGGGCACCGCGTGCCTAGGTCCCTCATGAGCCCAGGCACCCCATGGTCGGGTATTCTTCGGAAAGACATACCTGGTTTCTTCATGATTCAAAGAACCTACGCCGGTGCCGCCTATATTACCTTGAGCACTGCCACTACTCCTCCCACGACTCACATTTGCATTGGCAGCTGCAAGCATCCCGAGGGTTGTAGCATCTACATGGGCAATGGTATTTGCCCTAGGCCTAGCCCTCATGGCGGAAGCCCCACCATCACCGTGGCCGACCGAGCCAGTAGCAGTAGTAGAAACTGAGTTCTTTCTGACCCTTCCAGGATTAGTAGATGTTACTGAGCTCGTGCTTTCTCTCCGACCGCCGGCTCTTGGACGACTGCTGGGAGTCGTTGTCATGTGCAATTTCTGCTGGTGTCTGAGAAGCAAGTCCCTGCGGGCAAAACAGCGCGTGCATTCCGGGCACTCAAATGGCTTCTCCTTTGTGTGGGAGCGCTCATGACGCTTGAGATGTTCCAGACGCGCAAACGAACGAGAACAGGTTGCACAGACATGAGGTCTGGGTTTGTCCGTCTTCGGTGCGGGTGGTGGGGGCGGCCGAGTCCCATTGCCTGGTAAAAAATGATAAAAGCAAAGTGGTCAGCAAAGACGGCACGGTGCACATCCAGCGAATGATAGGGAATCATATGGCACAGATGTAGACAGGCGAAGCCATACCACTATTATTCACTCCAGCATAAGAGGACGACATCGGAGGAGAGTTCGGGCTGGTTGTCGATTGAAGCACGGTATCTTCTGCTGCCATGCTCAAGAAAAGGGCTCCGATAAAAGTTCAAGCGAGGCTGATAAATCAGACCAGGCTTGCGAGAAAGAATGTAGTCAGATTGACGAGACACTGGAGAATATAGGATGGTAGACAGAAAGCGACCCAATCCACAGAGACGATCTAGTATGCCTTTCGGAGCTCGAGCTCAGATATTGGGGAGGTGGGTTTTGAAATGGGGGGGATTTGTTTCCTCAAGAAGCTCTCAAGCCTGGTTGGCAGATGCGTAGAACGAGACTCCAGCCGTAAGTAAGCCAATATCCCGTGTCCTGATCGCCGGTAGAAGCCTGAACTCACTAAGAAGCAGAAGCTCTTCCGGAGATAGCACGGCCAGGTCGAAGGATTTCCGGAAAATTGGGATGGATTGAAATGTATTAGGGTCGGTCTCAAGTCGTCGATACGAAGCACGGGACTCTCATTAACACCAAGGCTATCTATCAGTGGGCACCTTCTTTACGTGTTAGCATTGTCGCCCGGTTGTCAGAAGCTCACCAGACCACAAACTCAGAGTGAGGGGGAGGGGGGAAAGAAAAAAAATCCCACCGTGTTTCCAGACGTAGAGATTGAAGAGAATCCGCAAAGTGCTCGTACAACTATAACTCACAATAGTCAATAAGAAGTGATTTTTTCCCCTTCAAAAAGATAATACAGTAAAGAGAGGAAGAAAGCTTGTGTTTTCTTTTTTCCTCCAGAGGAAGTAAGCCTAGGGGGTTGAAGGAGGTACCCACAAGCCAAGGCAGCAGTGAACAGTAGGTGAACAGGTAATTCACGGCAAGAAAAATAAAGAGGAAGTTAATCCACTGAATACCAGGCTAATGAAGGAGAGGTATATCCGGAGATGAACACAGAAGGGGAAAACTCTTTTTTTCCCCTCTTCCGAGCCCGATGGATGAAGAGCGAGCACGCCTGGAAGTGGCCAACGAGTTTGCGTCACCGGAGTTTGTCAATCTGGTTCCTCGAGAATCTTCCTGTCTGCTCTTTACCCAGTTGTCCCGCCGAGTCCGAAAGGGCAGAACCAAAACCGATGAGGCGACGAATTGAGACGACTACACTCGCCTGGAAGGAAGACCGTGAACGGTTGAACAAGTGAAGGCGAGGCCTCGATGTTTATTGCTTTCTGGGGTTCTTGGTCCGGAACAGGTCAAGAGCGGAAAAAGAAAAGATAATTGAGGGTCGAGGGAATTGAAGGAAGGGGGGGTGATGATGGTGGATGTGTGTGGTGGAGGGGGTGGGCTGGTGGTGCGTTGCGTTGTTGGACGGGGTTTGGTAAATGCGTGGGTGACTCGACAACTGACAGTTGTGGTCCGAGTGTGAGTGTGTGACTTGACAAGCAAACAGAAGAAGAGACTAGGCCGGTTGACTTCAATTGCAGGCCAACCCGAAGTGTTCCTGTAGAAATAGTACCTTAGGAGAAGGAGGGATAAGACGAAAAGGTGGAGGGGAGGAGGTGACAGGTTTGAGGTTTGGGGGGAACGACCAAACAGATAAACGGAGAGACAGACGAGCAGACACTTCGACCCAGGGGCCGCAAGTAGAAAGAGCCAAATTGTGAAGCCAAATTATGTGTGAGTGAGAGAGTGCGTTAGAGCTGGTATCATAGGCCGGTTAGCCAGGCGTAACAAGAGGTTTGAAGACAAGAATTTTAGGACACACAGAGAAGGAATTAATTACCAAAGATCATTTCGTTCCTCCTTCTATTTCCCTAGTTCTGTACCCATAAGAAAGCTAGTGAATCGTTAATTCAAGTTAACAATCCCTGTCTTATGCGAGAACATCACCAAGGTACTTGTAATAATGCTACCGGCAATACCTGAGGAATTTTTTTCCCTCGCACTTGCCTGCTCATTCTCTCTAACTAGTAAACTTATCATGCTCTAAGGTACAGTACCACCTCTTCAAACAACACCCCCCCGTGCTCCTCCCGACTCCCATGTACATCAAACTATACAGTTAAAACACTAAGCCTTCGCTGAGAGGAGGCTTCCTCTTCCCAAAAACTCCTTCTCGTTTTATAGGATTGATTTGCACGCTGCATCTCTCCATTACCTAGCTCTTTCTTTTCGTTACAGTATTACCCATTTCTCCCTTCTCACCCGTCCCGCGCCTAGGCAGTCGTCGCCTTGGTCAGCCATGGACTGTCCTGGAAGTATGATGGGTTTTCCGGATGGCTGGCTGGTCTGCTGGCTAGCTGGTTCTGCCTAGTAGTTGTCTGTCAAATCAGTTAGTCAGTCTTGTTTTGGTTTTTGAACTGCCCGACTGACTGACTGACTGGCTAACCCAACACGCTGGCCAGGGTACGATGAATGGACTTTTTTTTTTTCCTATTAATTTGTATCTCTGGGTTGTTATTTTCACACATTATTATTATTTTTAACTTTTTGACCCATGATTAGCTCCCGGACTGATCGGTACGAGGTTGCAAGTGAGGAAATAGAAAAGAAGAGGTAAAATAGAGCCATAATAGGAAAGAAACAGCTTTGCAATGGTGCAAGAGAAAAAGGAAATACTGGATGGCAAAGGGCAATATTCCAGCACAAAAAAACGCCATCCCACTTCAGCCCGAGCTAACCTAAATTGCTACGACATCTGGCTACTGTAGAGTTACGTCGGAATAGCAATCGCAAGCCGAAGGAAACAGCCGCCCCTCGATAAAGGTATTTCTTGCGTCCTGTCTTGGATGTCTGTGGCCTCGTCAAGCTTTCTCTGGGAGACACGAGCAGGGTGCTCTGCGTTCTCGGCCATTGTCGCGGCACTGTACTGTACACAGCCCAGGGCAGTACACGCCCCGTGGTTCGTCAACGCTCAATTGGCTTGCATGCAGTCAATGTGGGTCGCAGACTCGCACGGTCTGTCGGTCTCTGAGAGTTTATGTCAAATTTATTCTGGACAGTCAATCTGGTCAGGGTGTTTGAGGGAAAAAAAAATAAAAATAAGGATGAGACGGGAAGGCAAAAGAGCAGGATTATTTTAATCCGTTTTAATTTTATATTTCCCTTTCAATTCCCTTTTCCGTTTCCATTTCGCGTGTAAAATGGGTAGGGATCCGGATAGGAGATATGTGATAGGGCAAGGCAGGTGTGATATTCAGCAATCACATTGGCCGAGGCTGGATGTATCATGCTCGAGCATGAGTGTCTGCGGGTGTGATGTACTGTACTCGAGTATGCTCAGGAACGGGGGTACTCGTACAAAACGCTAGTGCGGGAAGACGCTATAAAAGGCTGGCACATAAAGCTCAGTGATTCTACTCGTAGCAGGGTACTCGAGTATACTTTCAATTCCTGGATGGATGGGTATGGATGAATAAGGTAGCTGATGTACTCGTACGAGCAGAGGCTCTATCCTCGTAATTGCAATCTTTGGGCTTTCTCACCCTCTTACTCACTCGCTCACCCGTGAATTGTGCCTATGCTAATGCCTGTGTACCCGTAGAGTACTGTACATACAGCACTTGCACCAGTAATCGCATCGCCACCCTAGCTCCGATTGCAGAGTTCATCTTCGCGGGTTGGTTCGCCTACAGATACGAATTACCGGTAGTGCATTGTAGGGGTCGGAAAGCTCCTGATGTAAGAGAGGTACATGGTGGGGGTTGTGAAAGACAATCATCCAGCATCATCACCGCCACCATCAACCTCACCTCACTCGGACTGGTCTCCCCAGCCCAAAATTGGAAAGCAAAAAAGGGTATATACGCACACGAGTTATATTCCGTTCACTCATACGCACATACATACATATCGTATCGTACCGTACCGTATCGTACATACATATGGATATACATATACATATCACCATACAAACAGGCTGCCGGCCCTCGCACTCAGTCGCTTGCCCTACGGGTGATTGTACGATATTGTGTGTACAGCGATTAATCGACGACTAGAACAGCAACATTATCCGTGAGATAACCGTCTCAAGATAAAGTAGGCTCCGGCGATCCAATAGATATTACTCGTAAAGGCATGTTAACTTTGCATCGAATTTGAAAATGAGAACGAGAGAGGGATGTGTGGGAAGCATAAGGACGGATAGAGACAGATGCAGCGGGGGGGGAGATTCGAAGAAGCGCTACCAGTTCAGTACACTGCCTGTCCCACGGCATATCGCTCCACCACGATACATATGTAGAGAGGTACTTGTACATCTAAGGCTCTTCCTTTTCGCCCTCTAATCGAGACTAGCCACAAGGCGCTCACGGAAAGGCTCCCAACCAGACCGCAAGGGTAATGTGCACGCGATGTCAGCGCCTTCTCATTGGGACACTGAGACTACGGATACCCTGCCAAGCAATGTAGACACTCACGACCGCCCGGGATGCACAATCCGACAGATCTAGCATGGTGTGATTGAGGATATCATAATTTCTTTTCCAAATTCTCTCTCTTCCTCTTTCTCCTTGCTCCCCCCCCCCCCCAACCCGACCCATCTATCTATCTACTCGTATCGTAAGCAACCTGCTTTGCTTGCCTCCACCTGCCTGTTTATCTGACCACTCTTTGGACTTTCTCCACCTCTCCCTCGAGCGCGAGTCCCAATGTCTGATAATATATCATTTTTTTCTTTCTTTAGATGTTGCCGCCTTCGCGTTTCATTTGATGTGCGTATGTCTCACAATAGGTTGCCGGTACTCGTATGGTAAACTTACCGTATTGCACTCCCTCTTCCAGCGAATGAAGCGAGAGGTTTCTGATCCATTCGATCCTTTGGGGGCAATTAATGTACTTGTACCACCAAGTGCAAACAATGCCATACTCGAGTACACTTCATGTACCACCTTACCTACCTTACAAAACTCTAAACTAAATATTTTTACGGCAAACTGCATCGTGCTCAGGCGAGGTTGCCCAGCCGTTCTGTCCCAGCCTTCTTGAAAATCGAGCCTCCAGCATAAATGGATATTGGAGAAGGAGGGGAAAAATAAAAATGCGAGCAGAAACAATGTTGCAAGGCCCTCGGTGATCGAACCTGGATGTTGGAAGGGATGGGGGGTTTTGATCCCTTAGTAAGCAAAAATACCATAGTGCGAAGTATTTATTGCCCTGAAGTGAGGAAAGAAGCACGCAATAATCCTCTCCGCATTGTTGGCAAATATGAACCTAACGTGATTCCCATCCCTGAGGCACATTGGAAATACTATACAATCAGAGAAAAAGATTAACGCCACCTTTTATCGTGCTTAGTATATCAGCGGAATTGTTGAGAAACGGCCACTTCATTGCGTGCACTAGTTTATTTGCTTCTTCTTCTATGATACCCTTTCCTTTCGAATCCCGGTAGCTGAAACATCGCCGGAGCCGAGAAAGAGGCTTTCAGGAGCAAAGAAGGTGCGTAGAAAGTTTTTTCGGTCGTTGAAGCTGCAGTTGGTTCGTTCGTCCGAGCTTGCTAGCATAAAGGACCCTTGGAGAATTCTACTCGTTCCCCACCATCTGAATCTTGATTGCCTTCACATTACTGTGCGAGTGCAGTGCCTACTACTACAGTACTCGAGTAGAGCTCGAATTTATTTTGTTTTTACCCAGGACCAAGCATCGAAATTTGCTACTTTTCGACCCCCCCCCCCACCAATACTCGAGTATATCTTTCCACCAATTCGTGGTGTACTAGTACTGTACGTATCAACCGAGCATAGCAGGTCACTTTTTCCACTTTTTGCCTTCCGTTTCTACCTTGGTAACATTGGGCTGGATTCGTTCCTTCGTTGTTGCAAATAGTATTATAGAGGGGCCCGTCCTCCCAATTCTTCGACACTACACAGGCACTATCAAGTCTTCAATCTATCTCTCGTCTCTAACGAGAAGTCAAGAGTAGAGTTAGGCAGCAGGCCTGGGATGTGCCGGTGGACCATCCCACAAGTACCGGTACTATAACCTAATTTTCATTCTGCTACTAATGTACTCGAGCAGATAATCCCGATCATCTTATCAATGATTTCCACAAAACTGAGACATAGAAAAAAGGAAGGAGTTCATCTCATCAATTCCGATTCCGCAAGTGAGCTCCCCCCAAGACTTATCCTACTATCACCATACATTAGCTCCTGCCAAACTAAAGTAACTACCGGTGCCGATACAGCCCCGATCTAGACAAACGCCACCCTCCCATTCCTCTAAGCTAATCCGCAAAATGGTATTGCCCGTCGCAGTTCTCGTTTCGATGAACCAGCAGGTAGACAATATGGCAAGCGAGCACCAAAGTCCGAGGAGAGAGGAGGGGGGAAGGGAAAATAATAATAACCAACAACCGTAGAAACAAGGATGGAGAAAATGCTTCTCCCCCAGATTTCATTCGAATCCATCCCAAACGAGTTCCCTGTCGGATTGAAGTTGATTGGACCGGAAGATCAAAAGTGCGTCAGCACGCCACGTGCCCGAAACGACAGTGGCCGCTTGGTGGGTGGTGCTTTGGGCTTCGCTTCGGTCGCAGGTGAAAAAAAAAAAGGAAATGTTTTACAATTCACACTCACGTTGTGTACCGCGATGGTCCGCTTTGTGGTGGTGGTGGTGGTTCACTGCAGCTGTGCTCGTGCATGTAACTTGGTATTTCTATTTACTGGGTGGTGACCCTTGTCGGCGAAGCAGACCCATCAACTTTTGTCTTCTTATTTTCGGGGAAGAGGTGGTGAGAAAGTGGAATACCGTAGAAGGAAGGGAGGGTACTTGGTACCCCACGGCAGTGCGGCTTCAGTGGGAGTACAGTACCACACTCCTTCCGAGCAGCGAGTACCGTAGGGTGAAGAGCTCAGTGATCTAAACTACTAGGCAAGTATCTCGAGGACCGAACTTGTCCGCAGATGAAACTTTTGCCAGCTAGCCGGTGGGCCCAAGGTAGACTCCTCCCCTCCTTAGTTGCTCGTGCTCTATGAGACAGAACCTCAGTCTACTGAGTAACCCTCCACGTCGTATTCTCACAACCCGATCCAATAGCAGACACACCTATGTAGTACTAGTATGATACGTATTACTGATAGGTACCGGTAAGGAATGGCCGACCCTACTCGAGTACTGCCCACCTTCCCCCGTAAAAATAAAACCGAATTAAATACCGGTACTCGAGTACAGTACTCCAAAACGAAACCATTCCATAGCTCAATCTGAGGCTTAAGCCTCTGGCCACTCCTTTTCCCATATCGATTTGTTGATTATTGATCGATCCATCCATCTCTCCTCGTTCGTCCATTCCTCCATCCACTCCATCGTCATATGGTCACACCCCGCTACCCCGGATCTCGATAATCGGGATACCGGTACCTCGCTGTCCCGTCTGAGCTTCTGTGGGCCCCAAATTTCTTGACACCAAAGCCTGGCCTGTTGTCCACGACAGATCCTTTGGATTTTGGTAATCCGGGATACGGTAGCGGGGTGTGATTGCAATCTGCGTACCGCACCGAAACCCCAATTACACCTTCCCATGGCATGGCGTGGCGTGGCATAGCATGCCTGCTATGTCAAAGGGGCACATGACTTATTCCTTCTTTGCCTCTGCTTCTCCCTGCCAGTACGGTACTTTATGTCTCCATCCGTCCATCCTCGTATCACGGGTGGGGGGAGAAAGAGAGGACAGCGAAGCCAGCCACTATTTCCGACAGACCGACCTGCTGAAACTGGTCGGACGAGCCTTGGCTAGTGTTGTGTCGTGCATGTGCGGTATCGCACTCTAGTGCTCGAGTGCGAGTGCTCGTACAAGTAGCGGGCAAGAGGTACCCAAAAGCAATGGTCGTGGATTTTTATGGGCACTCAAATACGCATGGGTTTTGTGAGCCGCTGTCTTCTGGTACCAGTACCTCTTGCCTCCTACGAGTACGACTTCGTGCTCTAGAGTGGGTGGGGTAGGCGGTCTGGAACTCGGGGTTTTTTCGAGCATAATTACTGGTATCATACTGGTATTTCATTTCATTCTTATTAAGTTTCGATTCTTTGGACTCATCGATAGAAAGACAGGTGGTACGAGTGCAGTACTTTGGCAAGGTTTAAGTTTGGGGGGAGCTTGCTCAGCATGGCACAATACAGGATGGGTCTGGGGATGGATAACTATCGCGCAGGTGGATCGCTTGCTCGGCAAAAGGGTGTGATAAGTCTTTTTTTCTTTCTTTTTTCCTTTTTTTTGCACAACCACACGAAACGATAATCGACGGTACGGTATTCGGTACTCGAGTACTGTGCTGGAGGATTGTGGCCGTTTTTCTGCAGCGTGCCGGTTCGGTGCGGTTTGCACATACGATGGATACGATGCGTCTTTTCCTCTCATTCTTCTCCTTTCCTTGTGGGTGGTAGTGGGTTCTTGGCATTATTGCTTGGATTCTCACGTTTGATACCGCACCGGTATTTCCTTTTCATTTTCTGCGCATGTGCACGCGTGGCTGGTGGAAACAGACCGGCGGACCTACCGCAATATATCCTGTTGGGGATGATCCTCTCATTTTTTTAATGTTCCCCTCTCGCGGTGTCGGGTGGGTGCTGCGGCAGACGCGATAGTAGCTGAGATAAAGTAAGGTAAGGTAAGGTGAAGTGAAGTGCGGCTGGGTTTCCGATTAGATACAGTCTCCAACGGGGCCGTGACGAAAACCGGGCGGTGACGAACAGGGATCAGTATTAAATATTTTTTCGTTACCCTACTCCGACTGACCCACCTTTTTTTTGCCCGCCGAATACCCCTGTTCGTCACGGCCCAGTTTTCGTCACGGCCCCTTTGGAGACTGTACCAGATGTCATCGGCTGAGTGTGGAAACTTACGGATAAGGATAGTCGATACGAGGGATAGTGCTTAGTCTAGGGTACTTTGTGCAAGTACCGGCACCAGTATCAAAATGTGCGTCCGATTACGATAGTTCCCGAAAACGGAGGGGATGGGAAGGGAAGACCCGTTGGCAGGGCCTATCCGACACTTCCTACTTCTGGAGCGTTCGTGACGTCCGAGGTTCGTTTCATTTGGTGTGTGCGGTGGAACTTTCGTTTCCCACCGCGACATTAGTCTATTTGAGCTAGTTTAACTTGTGTGGAGTACTGACTCGAGTACTCGAGCACAGGTGTGAGACCGGTAGTCCAGATTTATCCGAGAGATTCCACCCGGCGCGGAAGGGTAAAATCCGTCTACCAGCACTCTACCGGTGCTGTGTGTACGAGGTTATGTTGGAGGGACAGGTATACATACATATGATACATACGTATATACCAAACGCTGGGAAAGAGGTAGGTACTGTGCCGTGCAGTTTATCTATTATTCATTCATGATAAGGTAGATATCCGAAACCTTTTGATCTCCGGGCTAAGTCTTAATCTTAACCTTTGCATAGACTTTTTTCTTTCTTGTTTTTGCTTTTTTTCGATCCGATAAAACGTCGACGACGACGGTTTGTCGGACAACCGGCCAACGAGGAATGAGCCGTACAGCTATCATTGACCAAAGGGTAAATTTTTTCTTCAAATACCGGTATCATACCGGCAAATGCGATTGAGAATGGGAAAAAGTAAAAAAGAAAAGAAAGAAGGAAAGAAGGTAGGCTGGAAATGATACACAGAGTTACTTTCGATATACACATCCGTACGTTACATACCAGTACATACCGTTCCTTAACTACCTTACCCTCTAATATCGCACCGTACTACACACCGGTATAAAATCTTTTCTCCTCTCTCTCCCTCTCTCCTCCCTCCCTGCTTCCCCGGACAGCCGGTCGGGCGGATGATGGGGGGTTCTGTCTCGTCTTGTCTTGAATGATGGTTACGTATCGGTGGCAAATCAAAATCAAAAAAAAAGACGAGAGGAGGATATGGGAGAGAGAGAAAATCACGCGGTTAATTCTTCGGTGTTTGTTTCCAGAAGGAAGGAAGGAAGGATATGTTGTTTCCTCTTTTCATCCCATCTCGCCACGTTCCGGTACCGTGCGTATGATACGGCAATAATCTTCACTTTTCCCATCTGGTCAGGATTCCTGTCCAGTATTGTCCTGCATTGTCCATGGATGGGTAGGGTATGGATTGACGGCCGGCCGGCCGGCTTGGTATGGTGAGTTGAACTGAATTGACCCGCTGGGGGAATTTTCTTTCTTGAGAAAAAAAACGAGGGGGGGTGAGGGTGCCGAAATGTCTTATATGCGCTGTAGATCTTCCGGTACGGTATTTTCCATCTCTTCCATGAGTAAGGAGAGTGTCTGATATCTACTCGCATTGATCATGGCGTCTTTTTTTGTTTTTTTGTTTTCCCTTTGTCGCCACCATTCCACTCAATTCACCCTTCCCCATCATGTCTTTCTCTCTCCGTCGCTTTTCCCGCGCGGATCGATTCAGGTCAGTATGTGCGGTATGAATATACGGTACACCGTAGGAGGAGAAACCTATATCATATCATCCACGCCCATCCACCCAAAGGATATACAAGTGCAATTTTTTTTTTTTTCCTTTCTTTCCTTCTTCTCGTCCCTCTTTCGCACAGATGCTCAGGCTGAATCGGCAATCGAGCTATTTCGCCGCCGCCCCGTTATTCGCGGGCGGGCGAGCGTCTCGGTCGACTATCCTATCCCATCCCATCGTCTTATCGATCATTGCCAACGCCCAAGCCCTGGCTTTTTCCGAGCGAAGCAGGGAAAGGAAGGGTGATGCGACGGCTACGACGGACGGACGTAAGTTGTGATGGATAAGTTAATGGGAACAACGGTTTTCACACCGGGCCTGCCTGAGCCTTTGTAGACCCGCTAGCTAGCTCTACTCGCCGTGAAAGTAACTCACGTCGCGAGATTGAAACGTTTTGGCTGCGTCACCACTTGTAAAAAAAGAAAAATCCGGCAGTAAGGAGTGGTTGGTTGGTTCTTAGGCGGGACTTTGTATGATAGTTTATCCGAAGGGAGGAACGGAAATCTTTGGTTCTTGGGCCCCAATTAACTGCGCGGGTTATGATATGTACGGTAGTGTACGTGCTCGAGTATGATACTTGCATCTTGGTGGATGGATCGACGTTGCCTGAGCTGTCCGTCTGCCAGTACTCATTGCATTTGTGCTATGAGTATTTATTGGTGCAGGGCGCCATGCCTGATCTGGGGGTTGGATCATGGCTTGGGTTGCTGACTATGCTCGAGTATCATACATCGGGATGATGATAACTCTTTCTACTCGTACTTTGCACAGCGCAGCAACGCACAACGCGATAGCACAGAGCCTCAGACACATAAAGTACGGGGACAAATCTTTTAGTCTGGCATAGCATATACCGCCACGACAAATTTGCTACCTCTTCAACTACGGCTACTTAGATTAGGCTGAAAATTTAAGGATATGATACATCTAGTACATATCAGAAATCCTTCATATTAAATTACAGAGCAAAGAGTTTAATACTTCATATACCATTTCTTTGCCTTTAAAATAGTATCCACTCTTTTAACTAGACTCATACAAGTATTCCAAAAATTCACCTTCAATATTCTAATTCTAAACCTGATATAGAGCTTCTACTAGAGATTCACTAACTGAGTTAGGATCTTACTTAACTTTGTAAATATTAGGAAAGTGCTGATGCAGCTTCTCTTCTACTCGTTTCCAATTATACTTGATAGGATTGAGGACTGTGAAATTGTCAGTGGAAGACTATTCCATGATATGTATGTTGTTTTCTACCAACTAAATTATGATATTATTTACAGTATGTACCTTTACGCCATCCTGCTGGAATACACCATCTTCAACTATGTTCTCTACATCCTACTAGATATCAACTAATGTATTTTCCAAAATTTTAATATACATGAATTTATTGATATTTTTATTAATAATTGAAGTTAGTAGATCCTAATTTTTGCCTAAGATATAAGCTCAAATGATTAATCCTATTTCTGACCTCTTTCTACCTTTTTGAATACAATTCTTTTATCATTTTCCTTAAATGTTATCAATATCTTAATATTTCAAGTTATAAGATTATTAACTCTTTAATTATGTATTTATTACTAAAGATGATCTTTTCAAATGTCTTTTATTTTATAACTTATACTAGTACATCTTATCCTGCCTAATCTTTTAATAATATATTTACTCTTCAACAATATTTAAGTTCATCCAATAGTTTAGGCTCTCTAGTTTTTATGTGATATGTTAATAGAATATAATATTTTCTTAAAAGTATATATTGAGATGAGATTTAATGAAAAACATAGTATACTGGAGTTTAAATAGAAACTGGTGGTATACTTTCTTAGACAAATTGATTAGGAAGTAGCATATTCAGATATTGATAATGTTGTCTTCAGTTAATATTAATATGTTTTTCCTATTACTACAGTTATAATACCGTAGAAAGAAACTAGGAATGAGACTTTCAAAATGATTTAAGAAATTTTTAATTCTAAACAAAAAGAAAATTTTTTTCTTCAAAAAGTGATTAGTTATTTCTTAAAGTTTATAAGATAAGCTGATTTCTGACTAGTATATAATTGTTAAGTAATTACCCATTACTTTAGTGAGTATTTATAAAGTCTTGTTTAATAACTACTAGTTAGAAGGGAAGATTTGTCCTGCCTGTATTGTTTCTTTTATTCGAGTTGCTTATATTAGATAACTTGAAGGAATGTATTACTATTGAATAAAACTACATATTCATTAAGTACCCTAGTTACAAGCACTTCTTTTTCTTTCTTATATTGACTTGAAATTATAAAATAGTAATTACAATAAACTTGTATCTTTTATATCGTACTACCATACTTCAGTACTTAGAAAGTAGTAGGACAAATATTTTTATCTAATTACTAGTACTATAAAAATTCAAATAGATAGATAATGTGCTAGGACGTTAGAATTGCCTCTTCTAGTAAGGTCTACCTTTTTTTCCTTTTTTATTTGTCCCAGAGACAGGTTTTTTAGTGTGTTTTCTACCCCTATTTCAGATAAGGAAATTTTGGACTACCTGGTACATAGTTTGTTTATTCTAGTTTTTATAGTAGTAGTAACTTTATACTTAAAAGGCTTTACATTAACAAGTAATGACAAATAGAGTAGCTGTGTATTAAGTAAAAAATAGAGAGTTTGTAAAAGAACAGATTGTTGTTCTGGAAAAGAGATATATTACCTTTTCTGAGATTGAAAATCTCTTATATTTTCCTAGATGTGCACTTTTAATACCTAGTATTAATAGAAGCATGATGAAGAAATTCTTCTTATACTTAGTAAATTCTAAACTATTAAGACAAGAATCTACTACTACTGAATCAGATAGTTTAAGAAGGTATGCTATTAATTTCTAACAGAATTGTAGGATAAGATTAGCTTCAAGCTTTTGTAAAAACAATCAAGAAACCAGTAATCTTCATTATTAGAAAAAAGTACAAATCTTGGAATATAGTCTTGCTAAGAGATAAATATATTATTAGGAAGTTAGCTTGGTTGAAGCAGTGCAAGCATTGGGCAAAGAAAAAGTTTAAAGGAATAATTATTAAAACTTAATACTGCAGTATTTGGCGAGATTCGCCTGCCGCTAGCACGTCGAAATAAGCAGCGGCTGAGATGAAACTGTTCCAGTCATGATGATTAGTGATTGAGAAAGAGATGAGTAATAGTGAAAAAGCAAAGGGCCATGACTAAATTCAACCTCGCGTGCTTGTATACTGGTATTCAGGATACCTGTAAGGTGAGTACTCAAGTACCGATACTATCATATCTTTAACAATAACGAAGAAAGAACCTACCTGATTTTCCGATGAATGCAATTCCAATTACTGGTGATCTTGTCAAGAGTAACACACCAGCTCCAGGACAACGAAAGAAGTCACGTCAGCGCCCTGGCCGAACATCTTCACCACTCGTAGCACATAAGCGGAAAATTTATCCTCCCCGCCAAAAGGTTCACCGTACCTATACAAGAGAATTCAAATTGGAGGTCCTTTCGTACTGGTTGACTCCAAGTATCAAAAAAGGACCTACCCACCTCATATGCCCGACCCAAAAGCAAGTCTCCAAGCGATATCTTGTCTTAGAGTCCACGATCAGAGAGTGGAAGAAGCCGGAAATCCAGGAAGGGATAACTGATGGTGTAAAAGGAGGAAGGACAAATAAGAAGAGTTTTCAAATATGTTGTTGGCCTGAGATGGAAGAGGTTGTATATTCAGAGTATAGAAAGCATTGTGATTTAGGTAAAGCAGTACATCATCCATGGCTTAAGCGGGTAGCAACTATAGCCTTTCATGACTGCTATCCTGAAAGTGCTAGTAGCTTTATCTTCTCCGATGGCTGGTTTTATGGCTTTCCTGCCTGCCATTACATAACCCTATGCTTTCCTACCAATAAATCACAAAAGATCCCTTCAGACTACCTTCGAGTATGTCTCAACTTCATGCGGTTTAATAGGAGAAACTCCTAGATACGAGAGGGAGAAGAGCTCCGAGTGGTTAGACGCTATCTTCTTTTCCAAATTGCCAATGTCGATGAAACTCCCCTACCTTTCGAGTTTCTGGAAGGCCAAACATACGCTGATGAAGGCAGCCACACTGTTCAGGTCAAGTCTACCAAAAGTGGCTCAGATAGGCGGCAAGCCACTATCATCTTTTGCATTTTTGCTGATGGAGCTATGCGGGTAAAGCCTCTTATCTTGTTTAAGGGAGTAGAGGTTCTTACCCAAACCTGTGATATTGAAAGACACATTTTTGAATATCAGCGCTACGATTCCCAAGTCTCGGTAAAATTTAATCCTAATGCCTACGCAAACGAATCCATACTAGTGGACTGGATTACACATATACTAGCTCCTACACTCCCAGCTGGGCCAAAATTGCTAGTCTTGGACGTTGCTAAGTTCCACAAGACGACGGCAGTTCTCGATACCCTGCAGTCTCATGATATTATCCTCTCCCTGATTCCTGCTGGGTGCACAGGGCTCTTGCAACCACTAGATGTGGCAGTAAATAAACCTGTTAAGGATATACAGAGGGAATTGGTGGAAGAGAGGCTGGACACTTTTGAGAGAACAATGGGGGAGGACCTGCGAGAAACAACCAGGACTAGTGCTGTGGAGGATCGACGAGTCCTGGTTCAGAAATATGTTGCGGAGGCATGGGAGGTATTTTGCACCACACGGCGAGAGGTTATTGTTACTTCGTTTCGGAAGGTTGGGCTTTCCTTACTGATCAATGGCGCATGCGACGATGAAATCTCAATCAAGGGCATTGAGAAGGAACAGTTGCATATCGGAAACTGGTCACTGGGCGATGGAGTTACGGGGGCAACAGTTGACAATTTGGGGAACACAAATGGGCTAGGGGTTCACAATATTGTTGGGGAGGATGGTCAACATGAATTTGAGGTTGATTTACATGAAGATGATGATACTTATCTTGTCGACAAAGACTAGATCTTGTAGCTTGTTTCCAAACATGATATTGATTCAAAGCACGCAATCCTCTTGGCATCTGTCTTACTATGCTATACCTTATCCTAACGTACTAGCGGCAGGCGAATCTCGCCAAATAATGCGGTACATGGTTGAGAGTTTAAAGATTTCACAGAATTTTAAGTATTTAGAATATATCTGGGAAGATATGTTATAAAGACTGTAATTAAAAGAATACTAAAATATTAGAAATAAGACTAATTATTTCAAAGTCAGTCTTGTATTAGGGATAAAAATTAAACTCTTCTGATTTTTAATTTTAATTTAGATTTAGGATGATTTAAGTATATAAATTATTAAAATTTAAAGAATAACTAACTTGAATTAATATCTGATAAGAAGTAATAGCCAGTTACCCTCCTATTTCACTTTGCTCATAGTCGGCAGAAGCAAGTGTGACGCCGAAGCAAGTATGACAGTGATTTTCATGATTTTTTTGAATGATAATCTGCAATGCAGTTTAATTGCCTCATGTCATAGTAAGTTGATATGTAGAGTATAGTATTAAATTATTCAATTTGTACATCTTTTTCAGTCTTGTACTCTAATTACTTGTCTACATCGAAGTTATTAATTAAACTGTTTTTTACTTTATCAGTCTTGTACTTAGTTATGAAATATGATTCAAAAAATTTACAAAAACGGTTGCATCACACTTGCTTTGGTGTCACACTTGCTTTTGCTGACTATAAGCAAAGTGAAATAGGAGGGTAACTGGCTATTAGAGAATATGGTTGGTGATTTTAAACCGTGTGAGCGCTCAGCGAGACGGCACCCTCAGCAAGACACGGCATGTCTTGGCGGCAACTAGACTGCCCCCCCCCCCCCC
>QLOI01000291.1:0-36168 GCA_003313605.1 Tuber umbilicatum | reverse complement strand
GTCCTCGCATCCAGTTGGCTGCCGCATCAACAATTTCTTGCTGGAAGATTCGCTGAGATTCATTGTTCCAGTATCGCATCTGAGTTTCCGCCGCTTTGATCTGTTGGCCTACTTCATGAAGAATGTAAGGCTCGATGAACTGTCTGGTAAACTCTGCAAACGTGAACTCCTCAGGGCAATCAGCAGTAGATCCAGCCTTGAGAGGGGTCTGTGTGAAGGAGTGAAATAAACGATCGGGGTCGGCAACGACAACATCCCAACATTCTTCGCGAATGTCAATCGGGGCCGCCTCGATGAGTGTAGGCATAGCAGGCCATTCAAGACCACGGATGTCTGCGAAAACCGACGCTCGTAAACAGAGGTCATTGGCCTGCTGTGCAGCACGGTCAACACTAACAAGTTTGGCAGACATCTTCGTTTCCACCCGATTCTTCTTGTACCAGACAAGCGACTCGTACTCGGAAGATGTTTTACAACAATGGTCAATCAATTAATCAGGAGAGAATGAGTTAAGCGAAATGTTCGCTTAACGATATACTGTAACGGGTGCTCCCTGTGGGAAGATGGATCCCAAGGATGCGGCCGTACCGAAGCTTTCTTCGTACGCAAAGTGAAGAACAAATATGTAGAGAGAAAACCTTGATGGTGAAACTTAATATTGTTAAGCACCAGCTTTACTCAATAAGTTCTCGAGAGGATAGTTGATCGTCTTAGGAGAAGAGGTCTCACATATACTTAAGTAGAATTATATTGCCAGCTCCTCTCCATCACTCCTTAGCTCACCACCATCGCGAGCATGCCCATCTCCTCTGGGCCTCGGGCCAACATTACACCAAATGTTTGCCAGCTCTGCTAGTTCATTATCCGACGTGAAGTGTTCATGCAGTATCCTGATACATGCAATCAACTGCAGGAGAAAACTCTTCATATCGCCGTCCTGTTAGTGGCGAACTAACAGGTTACTGATAAGCTAGTCTAATATCGAACTCACTGTCCCATTCGTATTCGTCTATGCAAGTCTCGTAGACAACCATTACGTTTGACAAGTCTATCGTCTTCTACTGTCTTCGACACAATAGCATGGTCTACGGACTCCCATGATGAGACACTTAAGCCATTGGCATACACAGGCGCTACCTGTAGCCACTGACGATAAACACCTCAATCAAGACAAGACTACTACGATCTAGAGCTCGCTAACAACCTCCAGATATCTTACAGTCTTTCGGAGACATACGGGAGTCAAAGGTCTACCACTTAAGCGGAGGCCTCCAGGATTTCCGGTATACCTTACATACCTACCACCATAGGCTTATAAGGATCAGTGGTGTATGCACTTGAGAATCACTTCTCGTGTAACGATTTGATCGCCCCATGCCCCCTCATATATCCTGCGAATAGCTTCCGGTCGGAAGGACGGCGACAACATATACGGTATTACGCCGCCGTCTTCAATCATCGGCTTTTACTGGTAAACCAGCAACTTCCCTATAGTTGGCCCATGACGCGTTGTCTGTACATCGGGGCCAGAGGGGGGTGTTGGGCTCAGATTTCTCAATGTTTGCCGAAGGCAAGATTTTCTCCGGTTCGTAACCCAACAATGCATTACCCGATTGAGCCCAGATTCGAACTTCCTACATAATCTTGCGTGACAAACAATCCTATGACTTTTCCCGAAACTTCGTGTAACCTTTTACGCTCATGGTAGGGTAACTCCTATACAAAAGTAGGGTAACCTGTTTACCAAGGTAGGGTAACTATACTCCCTAAGGTAGGGTAACTCGCCGGAACTCTCGGAGACCTTCCGTACTCGCAGCGTAGACTTCCCTACCTACCCGGTATACTTTTCCTCGTTCGCAGTCTAAGCATTACCATTTGCTTAGTCCACAAGGTAACCCTTTGATAGAGTTTCCTGACTAGCCTAAACGTAACCCTCCCGGGCTCCGGCATGGGATAAGACTAAGTCTACTTTAAGATCCAGCAGGGTCGTTACAAAATTATCCAACTGTCTTTTCAATTCCTGGATTACTGCATCCTTCCAGGCCTCGAATTCCTTGTTGACATGCTGGTTTCTTGCCATTTGTGCCCCCACATCCTCGTTTTCTTCCTTTTGCGTAGCTAGCTCCCTTACCAATTCGTCCCTTTGTGATTGTAAGGTATTAACTTCCTTTTCCAATTAAAGGTCTCGGGCGAGCGATTGTGCATCAGTTGTCCCAATGTTGCTATGCAATTGCTGGCTAACTTCTTGTTGCCGCTCTTGCAGCTGCCGAATCTTATTTTCTTCTGTTATTTGTCTCAGCTCGTACCGGTCCCATGCTTTACCAACTGCTGAAGTAACCATTTCTAGGTTCTTTTCGAGATTTTCTACCTCTTCATCAACTAGTTCTTCCCCTTCCTTAACTCTCGACTGAACATCATCCAAGTCTGCCACTAGGTGTTGTATGGAGTTTGAGAGAGTATTGAAGCCAATGGGCTGTCGATCTTGGGTTTTCTTTGCTGTCCGGTCAATACGTCCTATTACTGAATCAAGCTTGGTCTAGGAATCTCTCCCAGTTCGTCAGGCCTTACCTTGAGATCCTTGGAGTGGAGTAGAGTATCTTTCGAGGAAACTGAGTGACAGTTTCCTTAGTCCTCCAGGGGTTGGGTGTACCAAACCCCTCATCTTAGACAGTGATCGTCTTTTGTTAACCCTTGATGGAGGCCGTACGACAGGAGTTCCGCTTCAACTTAGAAGGTAACTTCCAGGAACCGGTGGTGGTTCAGACATTGTAGTTGAAACTTGGTCAACTTCCTCATCATCCAAGCTTTCTCCAATGAGTTCGTCTTCTCCCATAATCCTTAATGCCATAACTGAGCAGTTTTCTAGGCTGGACTCCGAATCGTTGATTTCGCGGTAGAAAAGGAATCGTTCGGTCGTCCAACTGTCCTTTTCAATTGAATCGCGTAGGATTTTGACAGTTGACGGTTTCACCGCACCAGCCTTAATCCTCTGGCGCATCTGATGCAATTGATATCGTAGTTGATCCACGACGTACAGTTACCAGCCACGAGGGGCTCTTTTTGCCAGTGTTGTAGAAGTATTCTTGTTGTTAAAGTTAAGAATAATTTGACAGAAGGGATATTTCCAGATAAGTAACTCGGGTGATTTTTCGACTTGGTTAGGATTTCGCTGCTGCACCAATTTGGGGCTACTTTTCTTTCGTTTGACTACCAGAGATTGGTGGAACAAGCTAGTGTAAGGCTACCTAGTATGTCTGGCTCGAAATCGTCGTAATCGTCTTTATCCTCAGGGGTTGTCAAATACCCGGAAAGAGGTTCAGATACTATCTGCGTAGCAGGTGTGTCTCCTAAGATGAAGAACAAGTAATAACAAAGGATAATTGCAAGTATTGTCAAGATCATTTGACACCATTTGCGTAGATCGTGCCTCAGTGACAGAGAGACTATCAATATAGTGTTATGGCTAACCAACTTTGAGCACAGTAGAATAAGGTTAAGTGTTTAAGTGTTCGATAACGGAGTCGTGTCCGGAAGGCATTGTGATTTTATCGCTAATACTGGTTTCGCTAAAACTACTAAGAGTATGAAGTGTAGGTAATAACTTTTTATATTGATAAGATCTCTTCTCCGTTGCTGTCTTTTCTAATAGCTGGGGAGGAACTCTTATATTTATATCCCATGTGAGTTTCCGTGGCCGGTACATCTAATGCCTATACTAACTAAGTACCTTCTCCATAACTAGTCGTCTTTCGTCTTATCAATCTTAAGTGCAAACAATCGCAGACCCTGACAAATTCACACTTCCTGTCATTTGGGTTATTTTACTTCCTCTTCCTGACGGTGTGCGAGACTCCGCCAGTCTGAAGTAAACGATGCCCTTGCCATATGAACTTTAGTCTGAGTATGCTGCCCAAATGCGAACAGACCAGTTGTTCCTCAGTCAATGAGGTGATCAGTCTCCATTTCAGACAACGGTGACAACACAGAGGCATGACTGCATTATCTTTACGTCGAGTCGGTAGGATTAGTGCTCCATCACTTCTTTGATTTGCCTGGCGAGAATGGGCTTGCAACTACGTCTCCTTAACTCCCGTCCGTTTTGCAGAACTATGACTTAATAATTGTCGGTCAACGTGAAGCGTTATTGTTTTCTCATTCGGCAGGCTATTCCGCTCATGCAGATATAATTTGTATCATATACTGGATTCCAGTTGCATGAGC
Source organism: Tuber umbilicatum (assembly GCA_003313605.1). Taxonomy (NCBI): domain Eukaryota; kingdom Fungi; phylum Ascomycota; class Pezizomycetes; order Pezizales; family Tuberaceae; genus Tuber; species Tuber umbilicatum. The sequence continues at coordinate 31,947 of QLOI01000291.1, read as the reverse complement.
AGTGCACACTACCCCTCTCATATATCCTGCGAACAGCTTCCAGTCGGACGGACGGCGACGACCTATACGCTGTTATGAGGATGTTATCAATTATGCGATTTTTGGTGGTAGCTAGCAACTTCACACCGTACTGCAGGCGATGTCCGGGCCCTACATCGGGGCCAGAGGGGGGTGTAGGCATTGCGTATGCCTAACAGTCTGTTACAACCCCAGTCATTGAAATTACACCACCAGGTGACTTGTCATTTTCCTGAGTTTGACCAACCAGTGTCCTTGATTCTTTCATCAGGATTGCTACAAGTCTTTATTCTACATCCTCTCACTCGGAATAATTTCATCGATAAACTTGGTTTCTCATCTCCTTTCATCATCTTTCTCTATATTTCTTGATACTCTCTACTCTGCTGTACACTTCGGTTATGGCTAAGAAGACTAATTCGAAACCATCGGGAGCTCAAGTCGCACAGTCGGCTGATGTCCTAATGAGGGCAGTGGAGAAGTCTTTCGCTCAGGAGGCGCAGAGTTTGCGTTTAAGGCACCATGTTTCGGTGCTTTTGGCTAGATTGTGTTTGGCCGTGAAACCGTTAGCGAGGTATCATGGCGTGCAGGTTGCGGTTGGCGTAGTGTGCGGGCAGGATCACAATTCCCGAAATTATGAGCTGCGATTTGGACAGAAGATGGAGTTTATGGGTGCAAATGACGTGGCCCCATTCGAGGTTGTGGAAGAGGAGGTGGCTGTGGCATGGGTGAGGCTGCCTGGTGTGGCTTCTTCGGTGGCTTGTTCAGAAGTGGCTAAGGATGACAGGTTGGTGGTCTAGGGGGAGGTGGCTGCGGTGGCGCCCTCCGCTGCGGCTGTGCTGGCCACTGGCCCCCCGAGGGGTGCGCCCTTGGTCGCTTGGACTTTGGAGTAGGGAAAGAGGAAGAGGAGGATGAGAGAACACCAGCGATGGCTGGCAAAGAGGAGAGAGGAGAAGGAGGCAGTCCGAAAGAGTATGGTTGTTTTTTCTGGCTAGGAGTTTTGTAAGTGGCGGGAGAGAGATCCTGGGAGAATTTATAAGGCAGGATGGGGATGAGGATGTTGTAGTGGTGCCGACGGGCCCTAGGATGGGTTCGCTGGGCATAGGTAGGGATATGGGTGTGGTAGGCAGGGTTCCCAGGGGTCCCGGGGGTGGGTTGGAGGGTTGTGTAAGGCTTTTAGATGTGGGAGAAGATATGAAGTGTGAGGAAGATGCCATTTGAGGCAGTGGGGATCATGTTTTTGTGGTTTTATTTGGGTGTTTCCCGTGCGTGGGCTACGTAAGGATGGTTGATGGGTCATTTTTCCTTTGTCGGGGTCAGTTGCTAGGAGATGCTGGTAGTGGTGACTCTTCTGGGAGATCGGACATTATCTCAGGTTGTTGCAATCAGCTCTTGGTACGGTATCGCGGGAGGGGATGGTCGCTTGCAGTGACCCATCCATGGATTCAACATGGGAGACCTCAATTCATCCGAGGTTTATTACCGAAGACTTACCTATTGTGAACAGAAAATGGTTTAGTACTGTTATCAGCTAGTAGTAGTTGATGATAGTTAATAAAGTCAACAAGTTTAAAAAACAACAAAAAAAACAAAGAAGTATATGGATACCTTGGCGCCAAGACACTGGTGTTTGTTTATATCTTGGTCGCAAGGCATCAGAATACTTCTTTTATTTTATTTTATTTTATTTTTTTTAAACTTTTTAACTTTATTAACTATCGTCAGCAACAACTAGCTAATAACAGTTTCAAAGGGTTTTCTGTTCGTGAATTGCGAGTCTTCCGTAATGACCCTCTGACGAATCGAAGACAACCTCAAGAATCCACGGTCGGGTCACTGCAAGCAACCTTACTCCGTCAAGATATTCCACCAAGAACCGATTGCAACAACCTGTGAATAATGTTAGATCCCCCGGATGGGTCACCCCATCCAGCACCTCCCAGCAGCACCCCCTGATAAAGGAAAACCATCCATCCACCAACCTCACTTAGCCCTCACACGGGAATTACCCAAAATAAAACAATAACCACTTAAACCCGCCTCCCCAAATGACATACTCCACCGGCTTTATATCTCCTCCCACATCCAAAAGCCCTACACAACCATCCCAAACCACCCCCGGGATCCTGAGGAATTCCCCCTACCACATCCACTCCCCCATACAAATTCCCCCCGGGACCGCTAACTGTCCTGCAAACCAGTCCCATGTTACTACCTATGCCCGGCGAACCCATCCCTGGACCCATCGGCACAACCACAACATCTTCATCCCCATCCTGCCTAATAAACTCCCGCGGGATCTCTCTCCCGCCTTTTACAAAACTCCCAGCCCGGAATACCACCATACCCCTCTGGACCGCATCCAACTCCTGTCTCCTCTTTGCCAACCATCGTTGGCGTTCCCTTAACCCCCTCTTCCTCTTACCTTCTTCCAACCTCCAAGTAACCGATGGTTTGCCTCTCGCGGGGCCAGGCACCTGCACCGCTGTAGCGGAGGACGCCACCTCAGCCACCTCCTCCTCAGCCACCGACATGTCATCCTCAACTATCTCTGAAGAAGCCACCAAATCAGCCACACCAGGCAGCCTCACCAGTGCCACCGCTACCTCCTCTTCCTCAACCATGAACTGGGCCATGTCATCCCCACCCACAAACTCTACCTTCTGACCAAATCCTAGCTCAAAATTCTGGGAATTGTGAGCCCCCCCACACACAACACAAACCACCATCTCCACGCCATGATACCTAGCCAACTGCTTCTCAGCCAAAGCCAAGTGAGCAGAAAGCACCGAAACATGGTGCCTCAACCGTGAAATCTCCGCCTCCTGAGCGAAAGACTTCTCCACTGCTCACGTTAGGACATCAGCTGACCGTGCGACCTGTGCTGACGACGGTTTCGAATTTGTCTTCTTAGCCATAACAGAAGTGTACAGTGATGAAGATAGTATCGTAATAAAGATAAAGATAGATGAAAACCCGAAGGTAAAGTAAGTTTATGGTTGAAATTATTCCTGGCGAGGTGCTGTAGAATAAAGACTTGAAGCAATCGTGAAGAAAGAATCAAGGATGCTGGTTGGTCAAACCCGGGAAAATGACAAGTCACCCGGCGGTGAAATTTCAATGACTGGGGTTGTAACAGACACGGAGCATGATCCGAATACTTTATGAATCGCCAAGTAGGTACAGTAGTCAACAGGAGGGAGTGCCATAGTTTAGCGGGGCTGGGAAATTGTGTGTAACCTCAATGCGCCAAGAGACCTCCCATGCTACATCCGGCTGTCTGTTCCCGAGATTCGATTCCCACCTTTTCTCGACGTTTGAACACCAAAACCGATACGCGAGACGAGATGAGCCGAACATTACCTCAAAGCTCGCTCGTGATCGGTAACAACAGCAACAACAGCGGGAATACCGTAAACAGTTACAACAGACAATTCAACCAGTACAATATATCCACATCCGATGAGAAACCCAAGGTTCTGGAGTGGCTATCTCCATTGACATCGCGGGAAAGGCACCAGGCAGTTCGTGACGAGCGGGTGGATGGAGTTGGAGAGTGGCTGCTCCGCACAGAAAGCTTTTCTAGATGGTGTGCATCGGAAGGTGGGGGCTCAAAGCCTGTGTTATTGTGTTATGGGGATCCAGGTGTCGGCAAGACGCATATCAGGTACGAGCCGCTGTGGTCCGCCGAGGGAGTGAGTTGCTAAGAATCAAACTCAGCTCTCTTGTGATAGATGCACTTTCCGATAATACTGGGAAAGGTAATGCGACCGTGGCTTTTCTGTGCTGCGACTTCACAGCTCAGAGTGTACAATCTGCGAAGACTGTGTTAGCATCGGCGTTGAGGCAGGTTGTCGGAGCATTGGCACATATTCCGGATGAAGTACAGAAGGCATTTCAGCACGCGAAAACACAAGTCGACGGTTGCGGACTTCGGCTGAAGGATATTCTCGAAATGCTCATCGCGTCATTATCACTTTCGGGGAAGGCATATATTTGCATAGATGCCTTAGACGAGTTTCCAACGAAGCACCGGGCTGAACTCTGGGACTCTTTACAGCGCGTGATCCGGCAGTGCCCGAACAGTCGGCTGTTCCTCACCGGAAGACCCCAAATTTCGACAGAGGTGGAGAAATATTTTCCTCAACTTGCCGATATGATCATAGTAAAGCCAGATTTGGACGATATAGGAATGTATATTGAGAAGAGGTTGAAGGAGGACCTGGACCACAATGCGATGGACAAAGAATTGCGGGCTGATATACTCAGAATTATTCCGGAAAGGATCTCGGAGATGTATGTATTATCTCGAGATGCTGAATTCTACACAGCAGACTAACACGGATCTCTAGATTTCTTCTCGTTCGCATCAATATGGACAAAATTCTTGCCGAGGCGACCGTTTATCAGAGAAAAAAGGCACTTGATAGGATGGCCAAGGGGCTCGGTTTACAGGATGGATATAACACAACCCTAGATCGGATAAGGCAACAGGGTGGAAGCAAATCGAAACTCGGAATGGAAGCGCTAATGTGGATTTCCCACTCGGAACGGCCATTGGAATTGGAAGAGGTTTGCCATGCGCTCGGGGTAGAATTAGGAGCGGAAGACTTCAACGCTAAGAATGTACCTTCGATACAGAACGTACTAGCATACACCTTAGGACTTGTTACATTTGACGAAAAGGAATCAAGGGTCCGTCTCCTGCATCACACACTTCAAGAGTATCTCGCGGGACATCCCACCTTATTTGTAACTCCACATTCAATGATCGCGGAAATCTGCCTCACCTATTTGAACAGCAGGATGGTCCGGGCGATGCCAGCCAACCCTGATAAGTCCTGGCTCACACCACCGTTTCTCGAATATGCTACATGCTTCTGGGGAACCCATGCCGCCCTGGAGGTGACTGAGACCGTGAAATCGCTCGCGCTGCTACACCTTGACGGATACGAGGGCCGTGTATCTAGTGCTATTTTCGCGCAAAATATGCCATATTATTACTGGTTCCAGAAGATTGATGGTCGCGGAATGAGTGGGCTACACTGCATCGCAATTTTTGGGATTGTAGAAATTGCGAGTGCCATGCTGGAGACGAAAAAGTGGAACATAAATCGGCAGGATAGGGGGGGGGAAACACCATTGAATCACGCTTTGCGATGGGAGAATGAGAGGGTGGTGGAGCTATTTCTGGAGCAGGGAGATATCGAGCCCGACAACGTTGGTGAAACCGCTGATACAGCATTGTCATTGGCTATTCGGTTGGAGAATGAACATCTAGTTCAGCTACTTCTAGAGCGCAGTGATGTCAATCCAAATTTAGTCGATAGCTCTGGGCGAACACCGCTATCACTTGCCGCGGAGTATGGACGTGAAGGTATAGTCAAGCTCCTTCTAGAGCACAAGGATGTCGACCCCAATTCAGTTGATCGAGATGGCGAAACACCCCTATTACAAGCTATCCCTCTGACAGTCCCCGGCGAGCGTATTGTGAAACTTCTTCTGGAACACCGGGATATCAACTGCAATTTATCGGATAACTATGGCGAAACTCCTTTGTCATGCGCTGTCCAGTATGGAGATGAAGCTGTAGTGAAGTTGCTGCTGGCGCGCGGCGATCTCGACCCCAATTTGGCGGATGGAAAGGGCCTAACACCGCTATTACATGCGGTTAGTGAGTGGGAGTGGGAGCTGGACGGTATTGTGAAACTTCTTCTGGAACGCGGGGATGTAAACCCCAATTCGGAGAATGGCGATGGCCGAACGCCTTTGTCACTTGCTGCCGGGTATGGGCATGAAACAGTAGTGAAGCTGCTGCTGGAACGCCAGGATGTTAATTCCAATTCACTAGATCGCAATGGCCGAACACCCCTATCATTTGCTGCCTCGAAAGGACATCAAAACCTCGTGAAACTACTATTAGAGCGCGAGGATGTCAATCCCAATGCACCGGATGGCGAAGGCCGAACACCCATATCATCTGCCGCCTCGGCCGGACATGCACATGTAGTCCGGCTGCTCCTGGACCGCGCAGATGTCAATCCTGATTTGCGGGATTATAATGGCCAAACACCGCTATTCCGTGCCGCCGGGGAGGGTGCGCAAAGTGTAGTGAAGCTCCTTCTCGAGCGTTGGGACGTCAATCCCAATTCCCTGGACAACCACGGACGAACATCCCTATTCGCTGCTGCCTGGTTGGGGGAAGAAGGCGTAGTCAAGCTCCTTCTCAAGCGCGGGGATCTCAATCCCGATTTACGGGATAACTATGGCCTAACGGCCCTATCAATTGCTACAATCTGGAGGTACGGCGGGATCGTCAAACTACTTTCGTAAGGTGGAGACTCAATCCCGATCCACCAAATAACAGTGGCCAACACCCCTACGATACGCTGTCCAATTCGGTTAACTGTGTACTGAGCTCACTGCCGGATTATTCAAACCCCGATCGTGCATCATCCGAAACCCATGGTCAATCGTAAGCCTCTGTCCTTGCTGACAAGACTCTAGGGCTAGTAACTGATCTGCTACCGTCACTAGATGATGCTACTACTTCCCTCGTACATGCCTTTCAGCACGATCTCTCTATCCCCTTGTCTTGTCTTGTCTATGTGTCCCTAGGCACTGCCTTTGCCGCTCCGGCTCTCTGCTAAATCAATTGGACCCACCTCCGGCCAAATCCACACCCTCCTCCACCCTTCGTTCCGGATGAGGATCCCACCTTTTTCTACACTCTTAACCTGTTACTCGCTCTCATCTTTCTCCCGTCCTTAACATTCCATGGGTATAGAATTCCAGTGTCCTATTTCACCCCTGTCATAGCGCTTGATGATGTTGCACATATCAGCCTCGGTTAGATCCTTCATATTTTGTAATATTATCCGTATGACACCTGTGTTTCTATTTTTGCCTCTATCATAATATCATGTTGGTACACTACTCTCGGTCCAATTTCTATAGATTTTGTAGGGGGATGGCGAGCCCTGTCGCTGCTTCCAATTCCAACTCTTGTACAATATCGCATGCCCAACCAGCCAACGATTCTTGGGTGTTCCGAGAAGAGATAGGGATATTTTTGAGCGAATTTTGGACTGTACTATCGATTTTTCGATTTTTCCACAGCTTCCGAATGCATAGAACGGCAGGCGTGAATGAAGATGGTTTCATTAATGGACCTTTGCACCATCTGTGGTCTTTGCCCTCAGCCTCGTACAAATATCATAATCAGCAACGAGTTCAGCGTGCCCAAAGCATATATATATTGATTAATAATCCTTAACCATTGACCAACTTCACCCCATCTACCGATATACTCTCCCGTCTTCCTCGGACAAGATTTAGTATCACTCTCGACAGCACCCCCCTAAATACCGCCGTATCCACCGAGATCAGAAACGTGGCCGCGCAAAGAGATACAATCTTCTTGTCCCCCCGCATTGGCACCTGCCTGGGCCTGGACATTGATCGCTCATCCGCTTCTTACCGCTTTACACCCATCTAGCCCCGGATTTGCTGGGAGGGTTCCGGGATGAGCTTTCCTTCGTGACTGTATTTGGAATGCTGAGTAATGGCGTTTCAGAGGGTGAGGGTGCCGGAAGTGGATGCCACTCGGCATACGCAGGATATCGTTTCATTGCTCGGGCGGGGGTTTCTGCGATGCGTTCGGGATCGGAAAATCGGTCGGAAGGGAGTGAGGAGGAATCCGGGAGTGACGAATGCGCGGAGGCTATATGACAGGAGTTCTTTGTTAAGCATGCCTTTCTTCCGTTAGTGCGGGACTACGCAGCAGGAAAGGCAGGGGACACATACCCATGATGACCAATGGCGGGATTACAGGACGCCGCTATTATATTCCGTAGATACTCCTTTCTTTACGCTTAATAAATTAGTTGTGCAAAGAGAGAACAAGCGACATTCCCCACATATACAAAGTCTTGCCCTTGCGACCGAGGTCGTATTCAGTTCCTTTAATTCTTGCCGTTTAATCGTCGCCGTTTAAATACGCGATCCAACACGGTAAGATGAGGCGGTGATGCACCAGATTGGTGATGCAGGGCAAATACATACTGTTGAGCTAGAAAAGGGGGACGTAGTTTGTTCACGGGGTATCGTTTCTGGTGATCCAGGATTGAGGGGGCGTGGTGGGGATTCGATACCTAGCATAGCGGAATTCCTCACTAACTTATCTTCATCATATTCAATCTGTAATTTGGCTTATCCCTCCCCAATTGTCATCTCTCCGCCGAGCCGCCGGACCCGTCACGCACCAAAGATACCAAGATGCCTTGGCGCCAAGTATCAGCGCTTGGCATTGAGGCACCCGGACACAGGAAATTATTGAAGAGCAATACCGGTCGGTGCCCGAGATTCCCCTATGATATGATAGGCGGCTAATATCCTACTAGAGGTTACTACTACAAGGGACCGCCTTGGAAAACCGTACTTTTGAGTTCTTTTCGCAAAGCCGCCCAGACCCCCCAACAATGATCCACGCACCTTGGCGCCCAAAGATCTACCCGTGTTCAAAAACACAAGGGTAATATCGGCCGGGTGACATTACCCCATGCGGGGCACTGGGGTGCTCGAGCACGGTACTGGAGTACCGGTATTCGATTGGCCGAGTGGCGGTATTCGTGTTCGGGGCTGAGTATAGTTTCGCCGGACGGGGAAATACTGTGCAACCTCGACGTGGCAAGGGATTTCTCAACCTTGTTAAGCTATTCCCACGTCCCTCCTCTCGCTCGCTTAAACGCAAAAAATTCAAACAACTCAACCGATCCCCTAGACGAAATGAACCAACAAGTACTTCGAAACTCAATCGTGATCGGTAACGACAACAAGGACAGTGGGAATATGGTCGGCTGTTTTAACAATAATTTCGACCGGTGCAATATATCCATATCCGATGAGAAACACCAGATTCTGGAGTGGCTATCTCCATTAACATCGCGGGAAAGGCACCAGGCAGTTCGTGATGCGCGGGTGGATGGGGTTGGAAACTGGCTGCTTCGCGAGGGGCGGTTTTCTACATGGTGTACATCGGAGGGCGGGGTTACGAAGCCTGTGCTACTGTGTTATGGAGATCCGGGCGTCGGCAAGACCTATATCAGGTATGAGCCGCTGTGGTCCGCCAAGTGAGTGATATGCTAATGATCCAACCCAGCTCTCTTGTGATAGACACACTTTCCGATGGGACTGGGAAAGGCAATGCGGCCGTTGCTTATGTGTACTGCGACTTCACCGCTCAGAATGTGCAATCCGCGAAGACCGTGTTAGCATCGGTGTTGAGGCAGGTTGTTGGAGCATTGGCTCAGATTCCGGATGAAGTACGGAAGTCGTTTGAGCATGCGAAAACACAAGTCGACGGTTGCGGACTCAGGCTGAAGGAGATTCTCGAAATGCTCATCGCCTCATTATCACTCGCGGAGAAGACTTATATTTGTATCGATGCCTTAGACGAATTTCCTATGAAGCACCGGGCTGAACTCTGGGACTCTTTACGGCGCGTTATTCGTCAGTGCCCAAATAGTCGGCTATTCTTCACCGGAAGGCCCCAGATTTCGACGGAGGTGGGGAAGTACTTCCCTGAACTCGCCGATATGATCATAATAAAGCCAGATTTGGGAGATATAGGGAGATATATTGAGAAGCGGTTGGAGGAGGACCTCGACGACGGTGCGGCCAGCGAAGAATTGCGGGCTGATATACTCAGAATTATTCCGGAAAGGATCTCGGGGATGTACGTATTATCTCGAGACATTGAATTCCGCGCGGAAGACTAACAGAGATTTCTAGATTTCTTCTTGTTCGCATCAATATGGACGCAATTCTTGCCGAGGCGACCGTTCCCCAGAGAAAAAAGGCGCTTGATGGGATGACCAAGGGGCTCGGTTTACAAGATGCATACACCACGACGTTGGACCGGATAAGACAGCAGGGTGGAAGCAAATCGAAACTTGGAATGGAAGCGCTAATGTGGATTTCCCACTCTAAGCGGCTCATGAGATCGGAAGAGCTATGCCATGCGCTGGGGGTAGAATTAGGCACGGAAGACTTCAACGCTCAGAATGTACCTTCGATACGGACAGTACTAGCTTGCACCTTAGGACTTGTTACTTTTGATGAAAAGGAATCCACGGTCCGTCTCCTGCATCACACACTTCATGAGTATCTCACGGGGCACCCCACCCTATTTGTGACTCCTCATTCAATGATTGCGGTATTCTGCCTCACCTATTTGAACAGTCGGATGGTCAGGGCGCTGCCTCCTAACCCGAATCGGTTCTGGATCGCACCACCATTTCTCGAATATGCTACTTGCTTCTGGGGAACCCATGCAGCCATGGAGATGACTGAGACCGTAAAACGGCTGTCATTGCGACACCTTGATGGATACGAAAACCATGTATCTAGTACTATTTTCGCACGAGAGGAGCTATATTATCGGTGGCTCAGGAATGGTGTTTATGTGGGAATGAGCGGACTACACTGCATCGCAATTTTTGGGATTGCGGAAATTGCGAGCGTGATGCTAGAGATGCAAAGGTGGAACATAAACGCGCTAGATTGGCAGGGGAACACACCCTTAAATCACGCTGTGAGACGGGAAAACGGCGGGGTGGCGGAGCTATTGCTGGCGCAGGGAGGTATCGAACCGGACAACTGCGGCGGAACAGCCCTTACAGCGCTATTATCCGCTATTGTGTACGGGAATGAACATATAGCCAAGCTACTTCTGGAACGCAGTGATGTCAATCCAAATTTAGCAGATGGCTGCGGTCGAACACCACTATCACTTGCCGTGCTGTATGAACATGAAGGTATAGTCAAGCTAACTCTAGAGCGCAGGGAGGCCAATCCCAATTCAGTTGCCAGTAACGGCCTAACACCCCTATTACAAGCCATCGCAGCGAACAATGAGAGCATTGTGAAACTCCTTCTGGGACGCGGGGATATCAACTCCAATCTATCAAGCTACTATGGCGAAACACCTTTGTCATATGCTGTCCAATTCGCACATGAAGTCGTAGTGCAGCTACTACTAGCACGCGGCGATGTCGATCCCAATTTGGTGGATCGAAGGGGCTTAACACCGCTATTACATGCTGTTATTTACGAGGATTCGGATGAGCTCGACGGTATTGTGAAACTACTTCTAGAACGTGGAGATGTCGACCCTAATTCACCGGATAGCGACGGCCGAACACCCCTGTCGTTTGCTGCCGAGCGTGGACACCAGGCATCAGTGAAGCTACTTCTGAAACGAGGCGATATAAATCCTGATTCAGTTGATATAAAGGGCCTAACACCCCTATTACATGCTGCCAGTCAGTGGGAGTGGGAGGAAGAGGTTATTATGAAACTTCTTCTCGAACGCAGGGATGTCAACCCCAACTCAGAGAATAACGACGGCCGGACACCCTTGTCACTTGCTGTTGAGTTTGGACATCGGGCATCAGTGGAGCTACTACTGAAACGAGGCGATCTTAACCCCAATGCTGCCGATAAAAAGGGTAAAACGCCCTTATTACATGCCGCTGATGATTGGGAGTTGCTGGAAGAGGACGTGGAGCAAGAGGGGGGTGTTTTGAGGCTCCTTCTGGAACGTGCGGATATCAACCCTAATTCAGCGAATACCGATGGCCGAACACTCTTGTCACTTGCTGCCGAGCATGGATCTGAACCCATAGCAAAGTTACTTCTAAACCGCAGGGATATCAATTCCAATTCACAAGATTTCCAAGGCCGAACACCCTTATCATTTGCCGCCTCGGGAGGGCATGAAGGTTTGGTGAAGCTACTTCTAGAACGAGTGGATGTCAATCCGACTTCGCCGGACAATAACGGCCGAACACCCCTATCATTCGCCGCCGAAGCAGGACATGCACATGTAGTCCAGCCGTTCTTGGACCGCGGGGATGTCAATCCCGACCTCCGGGATAATAGTGGCCTTACACCCCTTTTCCTCGCCACCGAGGCGGGTGCGCAGGGTGTAGTGAAGCTCCTTCTCGAGCGTTGGGACGTCAATCCCAATTCGTTGGACAACCAAGGACGAACACCTCTATTCTCCGCTTCCTGGTTGGGGGAGGAATGTGTGGTCAAGCTACTTCTTGAGCGCCGGGATATCAATCCTGATTTACGTGATAACTATGGCTTAACGGCCCTATCAGTTGCGACCATCTGGAGGCGAGACGGTATTGTCAAACTACTTTCGTAAGGTGGACATTCAATCCCAATTCGCCAAATAACCATGGCCCATCACCACTATGATATGCTCCCCAAGTCGCTAGCAAGGTGTGGGGTCCACCGCCGGATTATTGAAACTCGGATCATGAATTATCTGGTTAAATGTAAGCCTCCGTCCATGCTGCCTATATTCTAGACCAAGAAGCAACCAACCCATTTGGACTTACCCCGGCCCGATCCGTGCCCTCCCCCAACCTTGGCTTCGGAACATGATTTCGCTGCTTTCCTTCACACCCTCATTCCCTTTCTCGCTCTTATATATTTCCCTCCCCCAACGTTTGATGGGAGCGGCATTCTCTTGGCCTATTTCATGCTAACCCCCGCGCTTGAAGGCAATTCACACACCACCCTTGCTCAGATTCCGTTTATTTTGTAATCTCACCTGTACTGTACTTATGTTCCTGTTTTTGCTTCCATCATAGGCTGTAATTTCTTTTTCCATGTGGTATTCCTAGGGTCTTAGAAGTATCCCTTCCAAATATAAGTATTAAATTTACGAAGATAGGGACAAAAACCAGCAGTAGTGTAAAGTTTACCGCCGGAACCGGCTTTGTTCGCGGCCTTCCAACCGCCGATCTAGTGGAGCAATCCAAATCAAATCTTCGTCTATATGGATAAATTCCCGGGCTTTTACTTTCCAACCCTCCAGCACTCTGTGCTAGAACTGGCCGAGGAACTACCAAGAGAGCTAAATTTACGTGGGCTCCTTATTTTTGGCACAATTTCTGGTTCAACTTTACTAGTAGCTTACATTATCGCATGCCCAAGTATAAAACCATTTAAGCACCTACTAGAACTTGTGGAGACAATGGAACGAATTTTAGACAATGCTATCAATTTTTCAAATTATTTTACGGCTTCAGAATGTATAGAACATAAGGGTGAATAACTGTTTTTAGCGAAAAATATTTACACTATCGTTGAATTCCTCACCACCAACCTCGTGGATATCATAATCAGTAGCGAGCGCAGTGTGCCTAAGGTATATGTCCTGATAAATAACCCTGAAGTACTCACCGACTTCATGCCATCCACCTTTATTCTCTCCCATTTTCCCTCCTGGGGCCACATTTAATATCTCCCTTGAACGGATCTCCGCCAACCCCCCCCTTTACATTACACCGTACCCACTAGGGTCAGAAACACGGTAACACGAAGCGATACAATTCCTTCTCCCCCAACCTCCGCACCTACCCGGACACTGTTGCTCTCTGGTTTACTACTATTTATATACATGCCGAGCCCCCGATTTACCATGAAGGTTCAAGGCTAAGCTTCCTCACCTGAGTGTATTCCGGATAGCCGGGCAACGGCGTTCCAGTCGGGAGTGTTCGAAGTGGGTGCTGCCCGGCATGCCCAAGGTATCATTTTATTGTTCAGGCGAAGGATTCGGGGGTGCGTTTGAGATTGGTAGACCCGTCGGAAGAAGGTCTGGAGAAAGCTGGGAGAGACTGAAGCGCAGAGGCTATAAACAATGGGGGTTCTTTGTAAATCATGTATTCAGTTAGTATTGAACTACGAAAGCAGGGGGTAGACATACCCGGAAGGGGATGGATATGTGTTGAGATCGATGTAAGGATAGAAGCCTGGCTTCGTTATGTGTTATATAATATAATCTGGTCTTTGCCACTTAATCAGTCAGTTGTGCAAGGGAGAACTAGCGAACCTCTCCACTCACCCAAAGTCTTGCGCTCGCGATCGGAGCGGTATTGTATTGCTTTCATTTTTGCAGCTTAACCGTCGCTATTTAAACAGACGTCTAAGCCGGCTAGATGTGACGGTGATCCACCGGGTCGGTGATAGAGGGTGACTACATGCCAACGGCTGAGGGTTTATATCCGGGGGGTGACGCCAAACCGACAAGGGGCGGACGACAGCGTGCTCACGGGACATCGTTTCTGGTCAGCTAGGATTCAGGAGGTGTGGCGGAGATTCGATGTTCACCGCTGAATCGCGCCCTAACTTATCCTTGTCATGTTGCTTTTGTATGATAGTGTGAGTTGTCTTTTTACCATCGGATTATTATTTTCCCGTTGAGCCGCCCAAAACACCATATCCAGCTACCTTGGCGCCAAGGATCTATGCGTGGCGTTAGATGCGAACACACAAGCTTGGCGAGAAACGCGGGACATTACTATGGATACCGTATTTAACGATAGCTCTCGGGCAGCATATGAAGAAGAGACAAGTCAAACCCATGACATCGCTACCTGGGATTCCCGGGGCTAATTGTGTATTTAAAAGATTAAAGTCACATTTTTTCCTCCTCCGTATCCGATTTGTAACCCGCCCAAACTTCTCCCAGTGTTTTTTTAACCTGTCTTGCTAGCGGCGTCAGGTATAAACTACCGCACCATACCGCATTGCAGCAAGACGTTAAAACAAGAAGTGGCCGAGCTGAGACCTAAAATTGCGTCAAAATGATCGCCCTCAGAGGCTGAATCCCGTCTTCCGTAGCCTGTCATGATTTATTACGATTTTGAGATAATACTAGGGTAAAAATCTTATTGAGCTTACTGCCGCTGGTGGCTGATAGTCTCCCTCGGTTGATAGTCACGACTCACGATCCTTCTAATGAAAATTATGTTGGGCCCATTTTTAAAAGTACAAGTTAATTTTGTCACCCCATTTTTGAGTAATGCATGTATTTTGAATTCCATTCCGATGGCCTGAATAGAGATGTTTTAGATAGTGACTATGCATGCCGATCACTGGGTAGAATCCAGAGACACTCCCAATTACTGGTATCATTCTCGTCTCCCGGACACGCAGCGAGTCAGGCCAAGAACCGCCACTGAACCCTACATATCGATTTGAGAAGTGGAGGAGAGTAGCACGAGACTCTCCGAGAAGACGACTCCCAATGTGGACCGTGGAATGGGCGCCTCACAAAGGCCCCAGCTCGGTGGTCTGTATTAGTACGATATGGTACCGTATCAGATGCGCCCATCTTTTGCTGTCCTATCCACTTATGTTTGCTCCAATGTCGTTTTGGGAGCCCATAATTAAATCCGGCGGTCCGTGGCAAGCGCATCAACTTCCCTTAGTAACCTACAATACGGTTCAATGCCTGGCTGGAAGTCAACGGTTGTCTAGATGAATGGAGTGCGGGTTATCTAACTATCGTGGGACCAGCTATCCCGCAGTGAAAATAGAGGCGACCTGAATTCTTGGGGTGCTGGTAAGCGGTATCCCGGTATAGCACTCAAGTACGAGTACTTGTACGGTGGTATTCCTTTTCCCTGGGCGCAATCCCATCACTGCTGGAATGCCGTAAAATCTCGTGGAAATCTACTATATCCGGCCTTTCACCAATATTTCGTTCAATCACGACTTCAGCCCAATATAAGTTTAGTTGCCAAGTTAACGAGGTAGAACACAGCAGGGAGCGGGGATTACTGTCCGGGTGGTGGTTTAGGTTGAAATTGCCAAGACCTGACCTCACATTCTTATCGCGCCAGCTTGCATACAGCACCGGTATCAGCCTTCGAAAACCGTCCGACAATAATTCTTGTCCGGGTTTGTCTCGCATCGCAACACTGGTACTGTAAAACGCCATAGCCATTTCTAACTGGGACTAACCCTTCAAGGGCACTGATTTTAGCCCTGTCGTTGGTTGTACGGAAGCCGCTTCTCCTTTCAACAGAAGTGTGTCTGATTGCTCTCCTCCGCTAAGACAGTAGCTGGGGTGGGCTAGTGAGTTGGCGGAAGCCTTTTCTGTCACCCAAGCTTAGCCCCTCCCTGTGCAATACCCGCGGAGTTGTTTTCTCACTGTAGAGACACAAAGATTCTCCAATAAATATTTTAGCACCTAAGCGATCAAATACAATCAAAGATTGCGGGGGTCTGTTTGCTTCGGGGGTTGGCTAGGAGCGATGCTCAATTTTAGAATTTTTTTCATATCAAAGGACAATTATGCAGACGGCCTGTGTCACTCAAAATTAGCTACGAATTACCCAGGACAAGGCTAGGGGAGGCATGCAGCCTGGTGGTGTTGCGACCGTGGTTGTGATCCTGTTTGGTGCTGTGGGTCCCTTGGGCTTGAATAGAAAAGTTTGCTGGTTTTCTACCGTGAGGGTTTGTGAGCGACTTGTTGGGGGAAGGTTTTCTCGCTCTGATTTAACGCCTTCCCACCCCCACGAGTATAGTTGAGGAGGGCCAATCGTTCTTCGAACCGATGCTCCAGCGGCACAGATGGGTGGTGCTCGTGTATCTCGCAAGCCGGAGTACGGTACCGTCTTTGAGTAGATATTTTTTGGATTGTTTTAGGGCGCAGCACAACCGCCATCACTACCGGTACTCGAGTATACTGGTAAAGCGGTTGCACCCTCAACGAGATTGCACCCACAACGGGATTCCTTACTAGCGAACCAATAATCAAGGTATCAAGTTGAGAAAGTTTCCTTTAAAGGAAAGAATCTCGCTGTGGGTGCAATCTCGTTGAGGGTGCAACCGCTTTACCAGTAGGTGAGTGCGATGTTCGCATTGGATGAGATGAGGATATCCTACCGGTAGTTCTCATTGTGAAGCCGTGGAACCTCGGTTCCCGGTAGGGGTAAGATAGCGGTATCGCGGTTGAGAGTGGTAGTAATTGCGCCACCACGGAAATTGTTGGGTTGCTTATAGGGCATGGGGTTAGGCAGATATACGGCTATAGGGCATATATTATGGTGGTGTGCTGCTAAGAGGCAGAGGTCAATGTTTATTTCTCTCAGATCTTAACTTATGCCTGCCGGCATAGGAAAGTCTCCGTCGGTGGGTTTGTACCTCTCTTTCGCACCCTATGCCATTAGGCATATGGTAGTCTGATTCGGGTTCTTTCTAGACCGCTAGAGGTTGTGGAGAATTATGATTTGTCAGGATGGTTTGTTTCTTTGGTACGAAGTGCTTTGTTTCTTCATTGTTGTTCGCGCTTTGGAGATATATCTCCTAGTCGGTCCTTAGCTAGGGCAACTATGGATCACCGTTTCCGCCACTTCTGTTCTCTCATTCTGCCTCTCATCCGGGCTCATTTTTTCTACTTCACCGCCGAGTTGCTTCTTTATAGATCATGTACTTTTCGAAGACACTGAATGTGTACGATCTTGGGGACGAAAGAAACCAACACCCCTCCCATTTTACGCCGATAATGACCGAATTTAAGCTATCACAGCTGATCTGAAAACAATATACAACCAACAAAACCAATGGAATAATGTAGGTAATTACGCAGACGTCCTGAGTAGGTAGGTTTTATCAGAGGTTTCCCCAATACTAGCTAAGAGCTTCGAGTCCAGATCGGATATGGTTGCAGGGTAGCTTTTGTATGGGAAGAGCAGATCAAATTTTATGTACTGTACCCTTGAGTCCTATCATTACTCCTCGAATTACTACATAGATATTAACTCACATGGCCTGCCACTTATGGGTGGTAGTATCTGGACCGCTCCAAAAGCTCAGGCGAATTTTGAAGTTTTTACCACCTGGTGAAGCATCGATTTTATAAAGTGCAACTGGACCTTGTTGGTGTAATATGAGGGGGGGGTGTCAGTTCCTTGTGTCACAGAGCTCGTTGGAGTACTCGAGTAGCTTAGTCATACTAGTACTGGATTGGGAGTGTCGTATTATTTGCGGGGCTGAGCATTGCTTCGCCAGGCGGGGAAATACGGTGTAACCCCGACGTGGCAAGAGACTTCTCATCGTTCTAAAGCTCCTCCCACAACATCCCTCCGCATTTGAACGATCCCGATCTCCACCTCTTCTTCACTTGAACGCCAAAGCGAAACGAAAAGGGTACGGCAAGAACGGTGCACCAGACGGAATGAGCCAAAAAGTACCTCAAAGCTCAGTCGTGGTCGGCAACCACTGCAACAACAGTGGGAATACCATAGGCAGTCACAACAAGGAATTCAATCAGTTCAATATATCCGTATCCGATGAAAAACCACAGGTTCTAGAGTGGATATCACCACTGACATCACGGGAAAGGCACCAGGCAGTTCGTGACGCGCGGGTGGATGGGGTTGGAGAGTGGCTGCTACGTGAAGAAAGGTTTTCTACATGGCGTGTATTGGAGGACGGGGCTGGGAAACCAGTGCTATTGTGTTATGGAGATCCAGGCGTCGGCAAGACGTATATCAGGTATGAGCCGCCGTGGTCTGTCGAGTGAGCGGAGTGCTAAGATATAACTCAGTTCTCTTGTAATAGATACACTTTCCGATAGGACCGAGAAGGGCGATGAGGCCGTTGCTTATGTATGCTGCGGCTTCACCGCTCAGAATGTGCAATCCGCGAAAAGTGTGCTCGCATCGGTGTTAAGGCAGGTTGTCGGAGCATTAGCACAGATCCCAGATAAAGTGCAGAAGGCGTTTGAGCACGCGAAAACACAGATCGATGGTTGTGGACTCAGACTGCGTGAGATTTGCGAGATGCTTATCGTTTCATTACCATGTTCGGGGAAGGCATTTATTTGCATCGATGCCTTAGACGAGTTTCCAACGAAGCACCGGGCTGAACTCTGGAGCTCTTTACAGAGTGTTATCCGGGAGTGCCCGAACAGTCGGCTATTCCTCACCGGGAGACCCCAGATTGCCACGGAGGTGGAGAAGTATTTCCCTGACTACGCCACTATGATTTCGATTAAGCCGGATGTGGACGATATAGGGAGATATATTGAGAAGAGGTTGGAGGCGGACCCAGACGAGGGTGCGATGAAAGAAGAATTGCGGGTTGATATACTCCGAATTATTCCGGAAAGGATCTCTGGAATGTATATATTATATCTAGGTGCAGGGTTCCGTATATATGTGCTAACAGTGATCTCTAGATTTCTTCTTGTCCGCATCAATATGGACGCAATCCTCGCGGGCGCGACTATCCACCAGAGAACACAAGCACTCGATAGAATGACCAAGGGCCTTGGTTTACAGGATGCGTATACCACGACGCTAGATCGGATAAGGCAGCAGGGTGCAATAAAAGAGAAATTTGGAATGGATGCGTTAATGTGGATTTCCCACTCTAAGCGGCCCACGAAATCGGAAGAGTTCTGCCATGCGCTCGGGGTAGAATTAGGAGCGGAAGATTTTAATACTGATAATGTACCTGCGATACACCACGTACTGACATACACCTTAGGACTTGTTACCTTTGACGAAAAGGAATCAACGGTCCGTCTTCTGCATCACACACTTCAAGAGTATCTCACGGGACACCCCACCTTGTTTGTGACTCCACATTCAATGATCGCGGAAATCTGCCTCACGTATTTGAACAGTAGGATGGTCCGGGCGCTGCCACCCAACCCTGATGAGTCCTGGCTCACACCACCGTTTCTCGAATATGCTGCGTGTTTCTGGGGAGCCCACGCGGCCATGGAGATGACCGAGACTGTGAAACGGCTGGCATTGCGACACCTTGACGGATACCAGAGCCATGTATCTAGCACTATTTTCGAACGCAGGGACGATTATACCCGACGCAAGCAGAGTGATAGTTGCCGAATGAGTGGACTACACTGTATCGCAATTTTTGGGATTGCAGAAATTGCTAGCGTTATTTTGGAGAGGCAAAGGTGGAATATAAATGCGCGAGATTGGCAGGGGGACACACCCTTGAATTACGCTGTGCGGTGGGCAAACGACGGGGTGGCGGAGCTATTGCTGACGCAGGGAGATATCGACCCGGACAATGATGGCGGAACAGCTGATACAGCCCTAATATCCGCTATTGCGTGGGAGAACCAACATATAGCCAAACTACTTCTCAAACGCGGTGATGTCAATCCAAATTTAGTAGATAGCGACGGGCAAACACTGCTATTAGTTGCTATAGAGTTTGGCCGCGAAGGCATCGTCCAGCTACTCCTGGAACGCGAGGACATCAACCCCAATTCAGTTGATAGAGATGGAATGACACCTTTGTCACTGGCCGTCCGGCTTTCGAATGAAAAAGTAGTGGAGCTGCTGCTGGAACGCGGCGATGTCGATCCCGATTTGGTGGGTGAAGATGGACTAACACCCCTACTACATGCTGTTAGTGAGTGGGAGTGGGAGAGTGACGGTGCTGTGAAACAGCTTCTGGAACGTGGGGATGTCAACCCCAATTCAAAGAATAACGATGGCCTGACACCCCTGTCACTTGCTGCAGAGCACGGGCATAGCGAAATAGTGAAGCTGCTGCTAGGACGCGGCGATGTCGATACCAATTTGGCGGATAAAGACGGATTAACACCCCTGTTACATGCTGTTCTGGTGTATGAGCGGGAGAATGACGGTGTTGTCAAATTGCTTCTGGAACGTGGGGATGTCAACCCCAATTCAAAGATGGGCAATGGCCGGACACCCCTGTCACTTGCTGTGGAGTACGATCATAGCAAAGTAGTAAAGCTGCTGCTGGCACGCGGCGATGTCGATCCTAATTTGGTGGATAAAAAGGGTCTAACACCGCTATTACGTGCTGTGGTTGGTGAGTACTGGCGTGATTCCAGCAGCGTTTTGGAACTACTTCTGGAACGTGGAGATACTTGTCCCAGGCCATAAGTACCCGAAAACAGGGGGGGGTATATTTGTATGAGCGCTCAGACACGCACAGATGTTTTGCCATATAATCCTTTAATCCCTGTTTTCGGGTACTTATGGCCTGGGACAAGTACCGACCCCAATTTAGCGGATCGCTACGGGCGGACGCCGTTGTCGTTAGCTGCCAGGCGTGGATATCAGGCATCAGTGAAGCTACTGCTGACACGCGGCGATGTCGATCCCAATTTGGTGGATAAAAAGGGCCGAACACCGCTATCACATGCTGCTAGTGAGTGGGAGAGCCTGGAATGGGACGCTGCGCAACAGGAGGGTATCGTGAAACTCCTTCTGAAACGTGAGGATCTCAACCCTAATTCACCTGATAGAAGTGGCCGAACACCTCTATTATTTGCTGCTTTGGGAGGACATGAACGTGTAGTGAAGCTACTTCTGGAGCATGTCATCGTCAATCCAAATTTATCAGATGCCAATGGCGGGACACCCTTATCATATGCCGTCTGCGTGGGTTTCTAGAGTGTAGTGAAGCTGCTTCTGGAACGCGAGGATGTCAATCCCGATTCATCGTATTACAATGGCCGAACACCTCTCTCGCTTGCTTCTGGGCGGGGACACGAAGGTATAGTGAAACTGCTTCTAGGCCGCAGTGATGTCAACCCCAATTTACCGGATAACGGTGGCCGAACGCCACTATGGTTTGCTGCTGAGCGGGGATATGAAAGGGTCGTGGGGCTGCTGCTAGACTACGAAAATGACAATCTCCATTCACCGGATGAAGATGGACACACACCCGTATCATACGCTGCAGGGAACGGACACCAGCGTGTCCTGAATCGGTAGTCAAATTATGGAAACCCTGGTCATGGGTCTTCAGAAATCGCGGGCCGAATAATAATCTCTTTACTTATGATGTTACCCTCTCACCATCACACTTCTTCGCACTCTCAACCTCCATCCCTTCAAACATCTCGTCTCGGGCTCCTCAGTAACAGCCTTTACCGCTCCAATAGTCAGGGACGAATCGGTTGGACCCACTCTCGGTCCCATACTTCCCCACCCCCACCCTTTGCTCCAGAATAGTATCTATCTTTTTCCTTCTCCCTCACATTTCTCGTCTTTTTAACATTTTATCGGTGTTGGAATTCTGGTCGGCTATTTCATGCTATCTACGGCGCCTGTTGGTGACTCATATTTCAGCCTTACCAAAACCCTGTGTATTGTGTAATCCTGTTCGTATAATACTTACGTTTCTTGTTTTTCTTTCTATCATAATATTATTATAGGTTGGGGCTTGCTCATGATGCGCGGTATTCCTGTTGGACTGGCTATATTACATGCGATTGTACGGTCATGTTTTTCTATGATTGGTTGTTTGACTTGGAGGCGTGGGTGGAAAGGCGCACAATCTATTATAATATAAAAGAATACGATGAGGAAATGGGCTGTCGTGATCAAACATGCCGAAACATAATCATTGCCCCAAGTAGAAAATAGCAGGAAATGGCTACAGCTATGATAGATATCGTACAAAGAAATGAGGCGTTATGCGTGAAATCGCTGGGAGGCGAAGCAAAAGGGAACATGGAAGGACCGTGCCCCAAACGACCGATAACGGTTCGAGCCCCCGATGGGTCTAACCCGGGTTCGTTGGGTTTGGTGGTGCATCTCGGGTTCCAGGGGTGTTAAACCCTGGTTACACAACGCCCGAAGAATGTCCCCACTTAGCTTTGCACCTGGAGGAATATTTCCGAGCAGGGTGGTTACTACCGCTATAGGGACACGAGCCCAAGCCCAAAAAATAAGGAATCGTTTTCGAGCGACGGCAAGGCGCCCGAACATTTTTTGAATTGACATTTCCCGCTACACTTTTAGCATATCGAGATCTCACTCATTTCGCATCTTTCACGGTCCAATGTATAATGACGGATCCACTACCGCCCTTCCTGCTCTCGGCCACTAGTGCTCCTGAAATCCAAATTGTATCCATTCCCAAATCGTTTGTTCTCAAACCACCCAATTGTGTAGCCGCAGCTATGAGGTTTCCTTCAGTCCCTTCTACTGTGAGGGCCACCATCCATCCTACGAACTTCAAGCCCACTTCTAAATTTTCCGGCACTCGAATCCGGCAGATCCTGGCCGTACCGACACCCTGAGCTCCGGTTTCACCGGGATACGCGAATTGAACGGAAATCTTGTATCCCCGCCGGATGCGTGCCTGAAGCCGTGGAGGGAGAAAAAAATCCTCTGTGGAACAGGCACTGGCAATGAATTCGTTGTTCACAAAGATACCTTGGATTTAATCCTCGTAAAAGTCAAGCCACTCACTTGATAAACCTTTCATTTGTTGGGAATCACTGGGAATCACTCGGCTTTCCCGGGTTCTATCTGTTGAAAATGGCAGTTAAGAACCCGTAGCTGAAAACTACGGTGGCGTGCGTACCTCTCATGTGAGGACGCGTAAGCGGTGAAAAATTTTCACCTCTCTATATTTTCCCTTTCTCCTTTTCTTTCCTTTCCTTCTCAATAAGCAAGAAGAAGAGATCAACCAACTCCACTCAACTCCTCTTGTACAAAGACTCTCCTCCCTCCTCTTTCTCTATTGTTTGCACATACGATACAAGGTTTCCTCATTGATATCAGAGCCAACTCTGCCCACCGCGTAAAACCCACCATTCAGTCATTACTGTTGCACCGATTACAGGTTTTATCCTGTCCGGCCTCCTCAAATTTCCAACACTATCTGGGGTGGAAGAAAATATCCTCCTCTCTGCCTCCCTATTTATCGCTCATTCAGCAACCAAATGCTCCTCTTTGGTTACTGGGTAAGCGCTAAAGGGGGATGGGTATACCTTGCTTTCATAGTATACACGTCGGTGTTTATGCAGCGACTCGAGTAAAGGAGAAATGCATATGAAGAGTACGAAATGCACGGGAACCGGGGGGTCACCTGAGTATCCCCCGAAGCGTTGCCATTTGAACAAATCTTCTTGATTAGCTTTGATTTGTCATAGTGGTGGGAACCTTGAGCAGCGGGACACCCTGTGCGAGATATCAAGTCTGTTATTCATTCCTCGTTAGATCAGAATGAGATCAAGCGACAAAGATTCGAATATCCAAAATACAATGTCCTTACCTCTTCATCTTTGTCTTTTCTTTCCTGCTCCCTAATTTTTCCCACCGGCGCATCATAGCAACCCCCCCCCCCCCATCCGTAAGGACCAATCACCAAAATCCAAACGCACCTTGAAGGCTCGGGAACTGATTCAAAGCGTATGGAAGCAGGGTGGGCGATACAGCGTGCTGCAGGGGCCAAAAGTGTGCATGGTGGAAATGAGATCAAGTTTCCTATCCTATCATAAATATGATATAGAACTCTATCTAACACCGGTATATCACTCTCGGTTCGTTTTACTACGGACCCAATGGTATTGATAGGTTAGCCCAGATTATGGTTCGTCATGTTGGGTTGGGTTGGGTTGAATTTTCGATGGGCTTGGGTTGGGTCTGGTCCGGTCGCTTCCGACCCGGGCTAACCCATTGGAAGTCCCGTAGCAGACATGGGATCTGCGGCAGGGTTTCGCGTATGATACTTCAAATACCACACCTTGGATCTGCAGACACTGGAGGCTTGGAGGCGCAAAATATTGGAAGTTTCGGGGCATATTCCCCGGCCAAAGGGGGGAGTGAGACCTGCATTTTAAGCCTGCTCAAAATCTGAAGGCACTAGCTAGGGGGAGGTTATTGAGAGGAATTAATAAATCAATAATTTCGGGTTACTTTGGGATTGAATTTGGAGCTAAAACACTTCTTCGGGTGCGGGTTTTCAACCACTCTCGGAACGGCGGCCTCCTCCGCCCCCTTTGCCCGGAACAACCGGAGCTTTGATATTGTTTAGAAAACTGCTTCCGCCTCATGTCCGTAGTAGAGCAAATAGAAGAGCCAGAAACATTGATTTCATGACTTACAGTCACATCACCCGGTTTGAAAGTGGATGAAGATCTTATCGCGAGCAGTATAGATAGATATACGGAAACATATGCCTCCCACTTAGCCCACATTCTCCTCACTGTTTCGTGGTTTTCAAGTGTTCCGCAAAGTTCTTCCCCTTCCCCAAGAGTTTGATAACATCGGATGAGAGTTTGATGGGTTCTCATACGCACTGGCGAGATCTGGGTGGGGGGTGGGCGTGGTGATTGGGATGTAGCAAGGCAATCGGACGAAACATTTTGATTAAACACTTTAGGGTAATTAAATTCCCGGCGAAAAACCCTTACACTACCGATTGAATTCCTTACCCTAACCTCGGGAGAATGTTCATAATTAGGAACAGACAAAGCGTGCCTAAAGCATATGTCTTGATAAATAACTCTTAAGTATTATCAAGTTTATGCCATCCACCTTTATACACTCCCATTTTCCCGCCTCGGGCCACATTTAATATCTCGCTTGAACAGATCTCCGCCAACCCCCCGCCTACATTTCACCGTATCCACCAAGATCGGAAATGCAGTAACATGGAGTGATACAATCCCCTTGTCCCTCGACCTCCGCACCAGTTGCGGACATCAGTTGCTCCCTAGTTTAACACTATTTGCATACATGCCTAGCGCCTGATTTGCCGCCAATGTTCAAGGCTAATCATCCCACGTGAGCGCATCTTGGATAGCTGAGTAACGGCGTTCCATAGTACGGGGGTGTTGGAAGTGGGTGCTGCCCGGCATGCCCAGCGATCGTTTTATTGTTCGGGCGGAGGTTTCGGAGATGCGTTTGAGATCGGGGAACCCGTTGGAAGGGAGTCAAGAGAAAGCTGGGAGAGATCAAAGTGCGGAGGCTATCAGCAGTGGGAGTGCTTCGCAAAGGGAGTGTTTCTTCCGTTAGCATTGGAGCACGAAAGCAGGGGGGGGACATACCCGGAAGAGGGTGGGTGTGTGTTGAAGTCGGTGGAAGGATAGGAGGATGACTTCAGTATGTGTTATAGAATATACTCCTGTCTTTACCGCTTAATGAGTCAGTTGTACGAAGAGAGAAGAGCGAATTTCCCCACTAACCCACTGTGCCGCCCTCGCGACCGGAGTTGTGCTGTGTTGCTTTCATTCTTGCAGCTTAACTATCGCAGCCTCAACAAGGATCGAAGCTGGCTAGAAAGGTCTGTGATCAACGGGTCCGTGATACGGGGCAAATACATGCGACCGGATGAGGCTTTATATCCGAGGGATGTTAAACCGAGAAAGGAGGTACGATAGTGTGCCCGTGGGTCATCATTTCTGATCAACCAGGGTTGAGGAGACGCGGCGGGGATTCGACGTTCAGTTCGGGTTATCCTTTTTCCGCCGAGCCGCCAAAAACCCCATATCCAGCCACCTAGGCGCCAAGAATATGTGCTTGGCATTCGATGTGGACAAACGAGATTAACGAGCGAGGGGAAGAGCAAAGTCAAGCCTAGGATATTATTGCCTGGAATTCCTTGGGCTAAGTGCGTATATAAAAGATCAAAGGTGCCTTTTTTCCACCTTTATGCGATTGGTAACCCCCAGACTTCACCCTTCAGGTCTAACGTATCCCATATGGATACCGGATATAAGCGGGAAGCCGGATGTCTCAAATGATGAGTCAGCTGGTGGAGGAACCACACATCAGAATGTTATAAGTTGTATTTTGAGAAAGAAAACAACCAGTAACATCTCCTTGTACAACAATGGCACACGGGAAACCCAGAAAGGGAACCAGGTCTGAGCGGGAGGAGCAGATTCGGGCTGCAATGCAGCAAAGACGGCAGGAAGGAACTCCATGGGCAACACTTGCATTGTAGTACGGAATTGCTGGATCCAGGGTGAATTATTAGTTGAAGGGACTGACAAGAAGCTCATTTGGATCAGCAGGAGATACCACCGATGGCAGAAAAAGCCCTTGAGCGGTGGTGTAAACAGCTTGATGATCGGGGATTTCCTCTGAGAATGGACATGTTGAGGGGAATGGCCAATGATCTCGCTCAGCAGAGGGCTGAGCAAGAAGGAGATCCAGAATTGGCTACATGGGGCAAGAACTGGATCACTGGCTTTTTGAATCATCCCCAGCTTGCGGCAAAATTCAGTAAACAAATTGATTGTCACAGAGTCTTCGTCAACAATCTTGTTACCATTTGAGGTTACTACAACAAGCTACGGAAACTGCTACGAAAATACAACTTCTCTCCAAAGAATATCAGGAACATGCTAGTGGATGAAAGGGATTTTATTCTTGACTTTTCCTCTTGAGCAAAAGTAATATGTCGGATAGCAAGATGTAATCCACGTGTGACACTAGATGGATCTTGGGAGATGTTGACAGTTTTGAAGTAAGTCTTGGCACTTGGGGTCGTTCTTCCCCCATTTGTTGTTTATAAAGTAAAAGATCCTTATATGGGCTGGCCTCTGAAAACTGATAATCCTACGGCTTGGTTTGCGTATAGCAAGAATGGGTGGACGGATGATAATTTTACGGGCAACCAACTTGGAGCTCTTTAGAGTATGTTTAAGTGTTAATGTATTCGATAATGAAGTAGTGTCTGGAAGGCATTGTAATAATTGCTCGCTAATACTCGGTTCGCTAAAACTACTGAGAGTATGAAGTATAGATATTAACTTGTTATATTGATAAGATCTCTTCTCCATTGCTGTCCGTCTAATAGCTGGGGAGGAACTTTTATATTTATATCCTGTGTGAGTTTCCGTGGCCGGTACATCTAATACTGATACTAACTAAATACCTCCACCATGATAACGCAACTTTTATCTTATCAATCTAGTGTGAACACTCATAGACCCTGAATACTTCCCCGCTTCTGGTCATTCGGCTTAATATAACTCTGTCTTCCTGAGTGTGTGCAAGACTCCCCCTGTCGGAAGTTAACCATACCTTTATCATATGAACTTAGTCTGATTATGCCACTCAAATGTGAACATACCAGTCGTTCCTCTGTTATTAAGATGATCAGACAACTGTGACAACACAGGGGCATGACTGCATAATCCTCACATAGAGTTGGTAGGCTTAGTACTCCATCGCTTCTTGGTTTGCCTAGCGAGAATGTACCTGCAGCTAAGTCTCCTGAACTCCTATCCGTTCTTGCAGACCTATCACTATTTGTAGTTGGCCAACGTGAAGCATTACTCTTTTCTGATTGGGTAGGCTTTTCTGCTCTCCTAGATACCTTTTGTTCATCATAGACTGTATTCTAGTTGTATGAGCAGTGCACCCTACTACTCTCATATATCCTGCGAAAACCTTCCGGTCGGATAGACGGTGACGACGTATATAGCGTTATGGGGAGGCCCCTAATTCCGTAATTTTTGCAGGTAATAAGCAACTGTACACCATGGTGCAGGTGACGTCCGGGCCTTACATCAGGGCCAGAGTGGGGTGTTGGAACCGCATATGCCTAACAGATAAGCTTGCAGTAGCTTGGTTGTGCAAGTACTTTGAGTCTAAAACAAATACAAAACACCTCCGACTGCTTATCCTAGATGGACATGGATCATATAATACATGACAATTCTGTCAGTTTGCTTTAGAGAAGAATATTCATATTCGCTTTCTTCTTGCTCATTCTACCTACCTCCTTCAACTGTTAGATGTTAGTATTTTTGGTACACCCTAGCACTGCTATGGAAAGGCAGAGGATACATACATGTGGGATACTCGAACTGGTATCAAGAAGGGGACCTTGGGGACGTTTTATTGTGAAGCATGTCCTCGTTGTAATGGGAGCTCACTGTGGGAAGATGGATCCCAAGGATGTGGCCATACTGAAGCGTTCTTCATAAGCAAGTGAAGAACCAATATGTAAGAGAGAAAACATTAATGGTGAAACTTAATATCATTAAGCCGCAGCTATACTCAATAAGTTCTTGAGAGGATAGTTGATCATCTTTGGAAAAGAGGTCTTGCCTATACTTAAGTAGAATTATATTGCCAGCTCCTCTCCATCGCTTGTAAGCTCACCACCATCGCTAGCATGCCCATCTCTCCGGGGCCTGGGCTAACATTCTACCGAATGTTAGCCGGCTCTGGTAATTCATTATCTGGTTACTGCAGTATTCATGCAGTAACCTGATATCTGCATACAGCTGCAGGAGCAAACTCTTCACATCGTTGTCCTATTAGTGGTGAACTAACCGGTTACCGATAAGCTAATCTAATATCGTACTTACTGTCCCATATGTATTCTTCTCTGCAAGTCCCATAAACATCCACTCAATTGTGTTTCTGCAAGTCTATCGTCTTCTACTCCGTTGTGATAGCTTGGTCTATGGACTTCCGTGATAAAGTAGTTAAGCCATTGGCTTATACAGGTATTACCCAGAGCCATTGACGTTAAGTACATCTACCAAGACAAGACTACTACGATCTAGAATTCACTAACAACCTCCAGAGATGTTACAGTCTTCTGGGAACATATGGAAGTTGAAGGTCTAGCACCTATCCGGAGGCCTTCATGGCTTCCGGTATACCGTACATGCCTACCACAGTAGGCTTATAAGTATCAGTGGTGTATGCACTCAAGAATAATCTTTCGTGTAACCATTCAATCGCTCCCTGCCCCCTCATATACCATCCGAACACCCTCTAGTCGACTGGACGGCGACAATGTATACGGTATTACGCTGCCGTCTTCAATCATAGGCTTTTACAAGTAAACTACCAACCACCCTCCAGTTGGCCCATGACGCATTGTCTGTAGATCGGGGCTAGAGAGAGCTGTTGGACTCATATTTCCCAATGTTCGCACAAAGCAAGATTTTCTCCAGTTCGTAGCTCAACCACAGATTACCCGATTGAGCCGAGATTCGAACCTCCTTTATAATATTGCGTAACAAACATTCCTCTGACTTATCCTAAAATTTTTACGTAACCTTTTACCCTTAATGTAGGGTAACTCCAATCTATAAGTAGGGTAACTACTTCGCCAAGGTAGAGTAACTATATTCTCTGAGGTAGGGTAACTATCTACCTTAGGTAGGGTAACTCATCGGAGGTCTCGGAGACCTTCCGTACTCGCATCGTAGACTTTCCCTACCTACCCGGTTTATCTTTCTAGTTCACACTCTACGCATTATCATTTCCATAGTTCACATGGTAACCCTTCGGTAGAGTTACTAGACTAGCCTAACTGTAAGCCTTCGGGGCTCTAGCATGGGAGGAGACTAAGTCTATGGTAAGATCCAGCAGGATCGCTACATCACCCCTCTCTTCTCTAGTGTCGCCCGCGGCCTCTAGTGTTTTCATTTATTCGCAGTTTCCCGGTCTACTACCCTATGATCCCTGGGTATCAATAGGTATCTTTTATGGAAATCCAAGAGGGCCTGTGTGCCTGTTCCCTCTAACATCTCATACAGTCCCCTGGAGTTATCCAACGGACCATATCCCTTCCACGCAACCAACTGCCAGACAAATCGTTTGGGAAATTTTTGACGTTCTCCCCATACTAACCGCTGTCGAGGATGTTTTCAATAACATAACTTGGTTCATTGTCTATTATATCGGGAAATGGTACCTCTACTGTACTCTCGCCAGTTGAGTCCGCTTTATGTGTTTCTAAGAGACCAATGTTGAAAACTTGTTGTATACCCCAACGGTGCCGAAGTTGAATCTCATAGGTGGCAGAACAAACCGTTCGCAAGACCACAAAGAGCCTGAACATGTGATGGTCAAGTTTCTACATTGGCTACGTTGTTCGTATATTCTCCCTAGTCAACATTACCCTGTCAACCTGCTCAGCCCGACTTGCGGTAACATCTTCCAATGTGGTATACTCTAGTGCTCGCAACCTTGTCTGGTCATGCCATTTCTATTGTCTCTCTGGAGCCTTATGTAAGGTATCTCGAATTTCCATCTATTTCTCTTCCTAATCCTTTACTAGTAGCTCAATACTCGGGTGTATACCTTGATCCTCTGATATGGGCCCGGACCAATTTGTTTCTGGATTAAACCCTTAATTGATCTCGAAGGGGGACACCTTTGTCGTGTTAGGCATATGCAATTCCAACAACCCCCTCTGGCCCTGATGTAGGGCCCAGACGTTGCCTGCAGTAAGGTGTGAAGTTGCTAGTTACCAGCAAAATTCACGAAATTGGCAGCTTCCCCCTAACACCGTATACGTCTTCGCCGTCTGTCCAACCGGAAGCTGTTCGCAGGATATATGAGATGGGTAGTGTGCACTGCTCATACATCTGGAATCCTGTATATGATACAAATGATATCTACAAGAGCAGGAAAACCTACATAATCAGAAAATTGATAAATGCTTCATGTTGGCCGACGACGAATAGTCATAGGTCTACAAGGACGGATGGGAGTCAAGGAGGCGTAGCTGCTAGCCCACTGTCGATAGGCAAATCAAAGAAGCGAGGGAGTACTAAGCCTACCAACTCCGCGTAAACATATTGCTGTCATGCCTCTGTGTTATCACCTTTGTCTGATATTGAGACTGATCACCTCAGTATCAGAGAGAAGACTGGTATGTGCGCAAACTGGACGGCATACAGGAACAAAGTTCATACAGCAAAGACATTGTCTACTTCCGACTGGTAGAGTCTCGCACACCCTTAGGAAGACCAAGTAAAATAAGTTGAATGACCAGAAGCAGGGAATTATTCAGGGTCTACAAGTGTCCGCCCATAAGATTGATAAGACGAAAGACTGGTCGTTGTTGCGGAGGTACTTAGTTAGTATAGGTATTACATGTACCAGCCGCGGAAACTGACGTGGGATATACCTATAAGAGTTCCTCCCCAGCTATTAGACGGAGAGCAACGGAGAGGAGCTTTTATCAATATAACAAGGTATTATCTCCATTTCATATTCTTAGTAGTTTTAGCGCAATGACTATTAGTAATTAAATCACAACTCCTTCCTGACACTACTCCGTTATCGAACACTTAAAACCCTTAACAATACTCTACTGAGATCTGAGTTGGTTACCCATAACACTTACCTTCACTGGGTGGGTGAGTATTTCGCTTCTCGGCGTTCCGTTTCGCAGTCGACACAGATGTTCCAGGCTGGCCGGCAGCGTCCTTATCGTTTTCCTCATCATCGTCTTCACTCCCGGGCTGGCGGACAGCGTCGCCATTAACATTATCAACTTCACCCCCATGCAGGCGGACAGCATCGTCTTCGTCATCCATGTTTC
>QLOI01000290.1:0-48880 GCA_003313605.1 Tuber umbilicatum | reverse complement strand
AAAAAAAAAAAAAAAAAAAAAAAAAAAAAAAATCACTAACAAGTGATTTATGCAAGAATCAGACAGAGAATCTTTGCAGGATTTATCTCTGTGGATAATGCGAAGAATTCTTTTCAAGAATAAAGGGAAACAAGCCGAATCGATCGGTGTCGCTTAAAGTTATGAGCCAGTCATTAGTGGTGAACAACGAAACTCAATATGACTGATACCGATGATTAGTGCGATGATATTGTTGTCAAGATGGAAGAATATACACATGCGACATTGGATAGAATAGTGGGGAAACTATTCGAAGGTTAGTGTCTAGGTAGAAAAGAAACGATTCTTGCATTGCTTTCTGCATGGCACGAGCCGAAGCTGGCCACTTCGCATTCAAGACTCAACTGACAAGTTGTGGTTGCCAGTGACCACATTGTCTCTCTGGCAATCTATGAGTAGAGAACCTCTTACTGATGAGTGCAGACCACCGGCGTCAGAATAATGAGGGGAAATCAGTACTCGTATGATGTTCAAGCAATTGAGAAGATTTCTCAGGGTCAAATGGTGTTCGCACTGGTTGACCAAAGGATGATTGATAGAGATATCTTAGGGAGATATAAGATTATATGGGTATTAGATGTAGAGGCCGTGGAAACTCACACGGGATATGAATATAATGTTGGAAATGCAGCTCGGCATGCTTTGGTTTCTTAGTTTCTTTTGTTCTTCAGAAAGTGCAGGTGTTAGGAAGGAAAGCATTGTGGTTACGGAAAAGGATGTAGGACATGGTTATGGCTTTGTGGTTTGTGACGGAGGGGAGCAGGTGTTATGGAGAAGCATTTCTTTTGTCTGGCAATTGTGCAGAATGTTCTTTCTTTATTATCAGATGAGGGATTGAGAGAAGGAAGTGGACATTGGC
This sequence comes from Tuber umbilicatum, assembly GCA_003313605.1. Classification (NCBI taxonomy): domain Eukaryota; kingdom Fungi; phylum Ascomycota; class Pezizomycetes; order Pezizales; family Tuberaceae; genus Tuber; species Tuber umbilicatum. The sequence continues at coordinate 47,982 of QLOI01000290.1, read as the reverse complement.
GGTGATAGAGGGAAGGTTCAGAATGATGCTATGTTTTTCATATATACTCCTGTCACTACCGTTAGCTTAGCAAGTAAGATTAAGACAACCCAAGTTACTCGCTATCCTCCCATACCGTCCTCTCTGATCGTGGTGCCGTATTTTGTTATTCTGTTTAAAATATAAGAGTTCCTCCCTTCACTACAGACTCGATCAAGCAACAGAGAAGAGATCTTATCAATATTACATTGTTCTACTCTTAAATCGATACACATTCACACTTTTAGTAATTTTAGTAAATAGAGTTGCTTTGCTATCTTCTTTATTATCTTTCTTGATATATTCTCCAGTATCGGTTATTGACCTTATCTTATGCTACCGCCTAACAGAGGGCGTGTCATGATTGGCATTGTTTAGTGTACCTCGTCTGAACCCCCTCCCAGCACAGACCCCTTGCGTTTTCAGCGCCCTGACAATGCCTGGTGCACCACCCTTGCATCTGGAATGTGTCTGGCGTACCACCTTGCTTCTGGTTTGCGTCTGGTGCACCGCTTTGGCACCTGGACAATGTCAAATTTTCTGCGTCAACATCTGGATGATGTCCGATCATTTTACTCAGGCACCTTCTGTTTTGACATCGGATCTGCACTCCTGACGTCTGGGCTATTGTGGTTCTCACACTTCCCATCCTGTTAGGATCTCTTCGGCCGTTTACGTCCTGAAGTTTTCCCCCTTATGCTCCTTACACCCTCAGTTTCCACCCGATTGGGCATGTTTCCTGATACTATCTGGACGTTCTCTTTTCTCTCTAGATGCTGCTATGTAACATTTGGACAGCCTTGTGATGCCATTTGAACCAGTGAAACCTTTGAGACATTGCCCCATGTTGCACCAAAATTCATCCTAATTATAATATTTACTACCTTTGGATTGCCCGGACGCCCTGTGGTGCCTTCATCCTTACTATTTTTCCCTTATGCCCTCACACCGAGACTATTAACTTCTCATGCACCTGCTTTGGCGACCCATCACATTACAGACAAACAAATTTAATTAATTTTTACTACTCCACATGTCACTTATCCACCTCGTTAGCCTTGCTAACGCCCCCAGTTGTGCCCATTCCTGCTTCCTCCAAATTCTCGAACATAAGTGAGAGGCGTTGCAATTGTATGGGGCTTGTAACGCTGTCTCCTTCGGTAACCCCATGTAAGTCATTTGGGCTCGGGGGTCAGAATCTTGAAAGCCAAGTAGGCATGTAGTCGATATATGTGGGAAATCTAAAGAAAAGTCTGTTTTCTGGGAATCGTTTGGCTGTCCTGGGGCCCAACCTGGACCCTAATGCACAGGCCACCGGGAGTCTGACTGTGTAAGGTAGACTGTCACAGAGTTTGGCTGGATGTCTGACCCTGTAGCTCTACTTTCACTGGTGCCCAATTGTCTGTAAATCCTTGGCTGTCATCTTGCCGCAGATCGTGCATATTTCCTATCCTGTCCTTGATGGTCCACTGGGTTTTCTTTATAATCATCTGCTGTACCTCTCTCCGGCAATCTGCCCACGTTGCTCTCTGTCGGCAAGAAGGTCTGCCATCAAGTGAGCCGTCTTGGTCGCGAATAAACAGATTTAATTATAGAAGACTTACCTCCAACTGTCTCAGGCTTGAAGTCACCCAGATCCTTATATACTACAGTTTGCCATGCCCGCACGGTATGGCACAGTATTGTACTTGTTAAGCAAATCATCGTCCTGATAATATGTTCATGAAACTTGGTTTTGACAATCCCCTGCATCCAATTGCTCTCGAAGTACTTCCCCCATATGGCCACCGCAATCTGGGGTGCCAGAAATCGGAGTGTTATTTCCTGCACGGAGTTCAATTGTCATTAGTTATTGATAGTCGGCTCATCATTTCAACCGGGTGCTAACCTCATACCCCCGCGGGGCGAACATAAATCTATCCTCTTCTAGGAGGTAATCCACCATACACTCAATAGCTGTGGGATCGCCTTTGGGGAGCCTGTATAATTTTATAATATTACGCTTTATGTTAAGAAGAAACTGTGATCTTACCCAAGAGTGCTTATTGCGTATCTTTCCCCGTCGGTACCATACCTACTGGCGCGCTGTGTCTCTTTGTCAGCATGTCCACTTACTATTTTTATGCTTTCCTCTGATAGCTTGATGTGTCCTGCATCAGAAATTTCATTGTGTGCCTGCAGCCAAACACAGTGTACCTCCGACGTCAAAGGAACCACACACAGGAGTCGGTTAACAAAAAGGGTGTACCAGAGAATCAAAGTCTTTGCTTGTGCCACTATAGCTGCCTCTGCCCCTGACACTGTATTATGCCATGAGATAATATCAGGCCAGATGCGCTGATGCTGTAGTGTAGTCAATTCAATGGCAGGACTTGAGCATCTGATACCAGATGTGGTGGCACTAGCCAGCGGGGATGAATGCCGCGCTGCATTGGATGATGAGAACATCGGCGAAGTGTATGGTCCGCCACGGATTATCTATCGGTGGGTGCCCGGCGCTTGACTGACTAGAGCTGTTTTCTGTGATCCAGAGGTAGTTAAAATTTACACAGTTGTCATGTGACTATTTCTCTGTCTATGCGTCATTCGTGACCGATGACACAGTCCTGGCGTGATGCTATCGGGATCGGTATTGTCCTCTGCGTCAGAAGCGGTATCTGATCAGGTTCCGTCAAATCCATGTGAGTTTTGGTACTCATTGCTGCTACTTGTAACGACCCTGCTGAATCTTACAGTAGACTTAGTCTTATCCGATGCCGGAGCCCGGAAGGGTTACGGTTAGGCTAGTCAAGTAACTCTATCAAAGGGTTACCATGTGGACTAATCAAATGGTAATGCTTAGACTGCGAATGAGAAAAGGTACACCAGGTAGGTAGGGAAAGCCTACAATGCGAGTTCGGAAGGTCTCTGAGAGTTCCGGCGAGTTACCCTACCTAAGGCAGGTAGTTACCCTACCTTAGGGAGTATAGTTACCCCACCTTGGTAAAGAGGTTACCCTACTTTTGGATAGGAGTTACCCTACCTTGAGCGTAAAAGGTTACCCGAAGTTTCGGGTAAAGTCATAGGAATGTGTGTTACACAAGATTATATAGGAGGTTCGAATCTGGGCTCAATTGAGTAATCTGTTGTTGAGCTGTGGACTGAAGAAAATCTTGCCTTTGGCAAACATTGGAAAATCTGAGTCCAACACCCCCCTCTGGCCCCGCTGTACAGACAATGCGTCATGGGCCAACTGAAGGGAAGTTGCTGGTTTACTAGTAAAAGCCTATGATTGAAGACGGCGGCGTAATACCGTATACGTTGTCGCTGTCCTTCCGACTGGAAGTTGTTCGCAGGATATATGAGGGGGCGTGGGGCGATCGAATGGTTACACGAGAAGTCATTCTTGAGTGTATACACCCCTGATCCTTATAAGCCTACAGTGGTAGGTACGTAAGGTATACCGGAAGCCCGGGAGGCCTCTGGTTAAGTGGTAGACCTTTGACTCCCGTATGTCTCTGAAAGACTATAAGATGTCTGGGAGTTGTTAGCGAGCTCTAGATCGTAGTAGTCTTATCTTGACTCAGGTGCTTATCGTCAGTGACTGCGGGTTGCACCTGTATAAGCCAATGACTTAAGTACCTTGTCACAGGAGTCCGTAGACCAAGCTATCGTGTCGAAGACAGTAGAAGATGATAGACTTGTAAAACGTAATGGTACCATTGAGTCGTTGTCTACGAGACTTGCATAGACAAATATGTATGGGACAGTGAGTTCGATATACGACCAGCTTATCAGTAACCTGTTAATTTGCCACTAACAGGTCAGCGATGTGAAGAGTTTTCTCCGGCAGTTGATTGCATGTATCAGGATACTGCATGAACACTTCACGTCGGATAATGAACTAGCAGAGCCGGCTGACACTTGGTAGAATGTTCTCCCGAGGCCCAGAATAGATGGGCATGCTCGCGATGGTGGTGAGCTTAGAAGTGATGGAGAGGAGCTGGCAATATAATTCTACTTAAGTATATGCGAGACCTCTTCTCCTAAGACGAACAACTATCCTCTTGAGAACTTATTCAGTAAAGCTGCGGCTTAACGATATTAAGTTTCAATGTTAAGGTTTTCTCTCTTACATATTTGTTCTTCACTTTGCGTACGAAGGAAGCTTCGGTACGGCCGCATCCTAGGGATCCATCTTCCTACAGGGAGCCCCTGTTACACTACTGTTACTTAGGAGAACAGTTTCTGGGTCTACCTGAGCATCTTGTTCAATGATAGGTTCGCTATATACCATAGTTTGTATCGTGCTTCACCAGGGGCGCTTTGGCGGTCTTGCGAGTGCCCGTGTTGAGTCCTGTGGTAGGGGGTTTGGACCTGGTGACAGTTGGTTCTGTAGTGTGCTTATGGACTTGTTGGATCTGTTTTGCTGTGTTCCCGGCCTTGATCTCATGGATTCTATGGTGTCAGTTACCGCATTGTGTCTGCGCCTCTTCAAGTTGCTGACAGGGGGTATTAGCTGACTGCGTGAGTTAGCATTTAGTGGTTATGCATGAGGTGTGAGTAGAATCTTAGTGAATGTTAGGAAAGATAGGAATTAGAACATAGCACAATAGAGTATATCCTGAGTGTTGGAAAAATGAGGAGTTTGTATGTGATTGTTTCTTGTCTTCAAGGGGACATATCACGTCTTATACGCTAGGACTAAGCTAGGAGGTTGGTGGAATCACACACTATCACTTGGTATTGTACGAAAAGATTTGCCTGTGAAAAACTGTTTTTCTTGAGTTCCATATGATGTTCGTATTCCAGGCATTCTCAGAAGTCATAGTCTTGTAGACTGCTAGGAATATGGTTGACAAAATTGGGGTGTCCATAGTGGAGGACACTAAGCGCAAAATCTAGCTTCAACGAGTAATGGTTAGTGACACTGATTTTAGCGAGGCACCCGCCATGCTTGAAACAGATTAGAACTCCATACCTCCGTACAGAACGTCTTATAGACACAGCTGAACACAGGGGAATGAAATGCAATCTGGCCAATTGACTTGTTTAATCAGTGGATACCAGGTGAATCAAGGGATATGATCGGGAGAGATGACAACTCTAGAAAATTAATCTCAGACATCAAAGTAAGGGGGGGATAAGGGTATCACAAGTCGAACATATTCAAGTACCAGGCACAGGAGATCGGGCCAACAGCAACACAGGATACCATTGGCCTAGGTAACAGAGCACGATCGTAGTATAGTTATTGCCTAAGAGATAAGCTAATTCCATGCTCCTGAACTGCACGCGACTCATAAAGAAAACTCAAACAAGGAAAACAAAGAATAGAAAAAAATCCTGCGATGCAAAAGAAGTTCACCTTCTACCAGCCTGACATCTTCTTGAGCATCGCAATTGTGGCGACGCTGTTCTTTTGCTGGGGGTGTTGGGGCCAGGAGATGCTGGGGGTACCGGGGTTGCCGGGTCTGGTGAGGGTGCCGGGAGTGCTAGGTCTGGTGAGGGTGCCAAGGGTGCCAGTGGTGGTGAGAGTACTGGGGGTGCCTGGGGCGCCGGGGGTGACAGTGGTGCTAGGAGAGGGGATGACATAGTCGGAGCAACCGGGGAGGAGGCGAGGCGGATGTCACAAATCTGAGGCGGGGTGGCAGTCAGGCTGTCCTGGGCACCGTTGTACCATGGACGCCAGGCTGCCTCCTGTGATGCCTCTGGCAGAAATGTTACAGGTAACCAACTCAGAGCTTAGTAGAGTATGGTTAAGCATTAAGGTATTCGATAATGGAGTAATGTCAGGAAGGCTTCGTAATTGTAATAGCTAATACTCGGTTCGCTAAAACTACTAACAGTATGAAGTGTAGATAATAACTTGTTATATTGATAACATCTCTTCTCCGTTGCTGTCTATCTAATAGTTAGGGAGGAACTCTTATATTTATATCCCGCGTGAGTTTCCGCGGCTAATACATCTAATACCTATACTAACTAAGTACCCCCGCTATAACTACGTAACATTTATCTTATCAATTTGATTGCAAACACTCATAGACCCTGAATACTTTCCCAGCTTCTGGTCATTAGGCTAATATACTTTGTCTTCCTGAGGGTGTGCAAGACTTGGACTCCGCCAGTCGAAAGCTATCGATCCCTTTGCCATATGAATTTAGTCTGAAATATGCCATCCAAATCTGACCATACCAGTTGTTCCTATGTTATTGAGATAATCAGACTTAACATCAGACAATGGTGACAACACAGAGGCATGACTGCATTATCTTCACATAGGATTGATTGGCTTAGTGCTCTATTGCTTCTTTGATTTGCCTAGTGAGATGACCTTGCAGCTACGTCTCCCTCAACTCTCGTCCGTTCTTGCAGACCTATGACCACTCGTAGTCGGTCAACGTGAAGCGTAATGTCTTAATATCGTTCTATGGACTTTTCTGTTAGTCCAGGTACTTTATGTATAGTATACTGGATTCCAGTTGTATGAGCCATGCTTACTACCCCTCTCATTTATCCTGCGAACAGCTTCCGGTTGGACGGACGGTGATGACGTATACGCTGTTAGAGGGAGGGCGCCAATTCCACGCTTTTTGCTGGTAGCAAGCAACTACACCTGGTGCTGCAGGTGACGTCCGGGCCCTTTATCCGGGCCAGAGGGGGGTATTGGAACTGCATATGCCTAACAAGAAACCCAGAGCACGTGGAAGACAAAGATTTGGGCACAGCAGGGGTGCCGTAGGCAAATGGGTCAGAGCTTGGCAGTGGGTGCGTTATCCAGGGGATTTGAAAACTTAGATCAACAGTGAACCTCCTCGCACCACCGTGCGCCCAAGAATCCCCTACTTCGTCTCCTACAAATCATTCCTCCTCTGGGTCCTTATCCTCTTGCATGGCCTCCATGGTATCTTCAACCTGGCCTGCGTGATCACAGACCTTGCGGTTGAAAAATGGGTATCTCGCATTGACAGGCTCAGGGATCAGGTCCTCCTCCTCTCCTTGATGTGGGCGGGACTCCAGAACCATCAGGTCTAGGCGATGGGCCATCGTTGGCGAGGAGCCATGCCCAAATATCATCGTCTTGATTGAGAAAGATGAGTTGCTGGAGAGGAAGAGGTTCATCGGGTGCCAGACAGAGTCTGTTCAAACCTTTACCAGTCACCCTGATCAGATACTGTGGACATTGCATTTCCTTCTCCACACGTTGCCCGCGAACCACCCTGCGCAGATTTATGATGCTAGGTGCACTAAGGGCCCCCCAGTTGATTTCCCGGTCAGAGTGGATAACACACTCGGGGTGGCTGGGGAATGGATGCCCCAGGGCTCCTGTTCAGCGAATGATATAGATTCTCACCGTCCATGGGCGGTAAGGAGAGGACCAATCCAGTTCAGCCACTAATATAATATGTTAGTATGAGGGTAATGGAAGAACAATGATAGAGAAGACTCACTCTGAGGTCCCATGACTGCTACCACAGGCCCGCTCCAAGTTGTGAAGCTCCTTGGTCACCTGGTGTTTCTTGGCCGAGTATTTGACTAAGATCCTCAGGTGATACAAGAGTTTCCCCACATCATCTGCAGGGTGCTTGGCTTCACAAAGCACGACATGCTGTTTGACAGGGGGACAGGAGCGGGTGAAATCCATAACAGACTCCACCTGGGCATCCATCAGGCGGTTGGGATCTAGGAAGCGCGCTGTCATGTAGGCCTTGATCTCCTAACGCCACGCCGAGTAAATGGTGGTTTGGTGACGGGGATCATTGAACCCACACCATGACTTGGCATATAATCAATGTCGCCAAAATGCCCCCTGGTTTGTGTACTGATATTAGCCTAATGATAGGCATATGCTACTCCAACACCCGCCTCTGGCCCTGATGTAGGGCCCGGACGTCGCCTGCAGCACGGTGTGTAGTTGCTAGTTACCAGCAAAAATTGGTGAATTGGTAGCATCCTCATAACACGGTATATGTCGTCGATGTCCGTCCAACCGAAAGCTGTTTGCAGGATATATGAGAGGGGTAGTGTGCACTCCTCATACAGCTGGAATCTAGTATGTGATACAAATGGTATCTGGATGAGCAGAAAAACCTACCGAATCAGAAAACAGTAATGCTTCACGTTGGCCAACTATAAATAGTCATAGGTCTGCGAGAACGGACGAGAGTTAAGAATACGTAGCTGCAAGGTCATCTCGCTAGGTAATCAAAGAAGCGATGGAGCACTAAGCCTACTAACTCTACGTGAAGATAATGCAGTCATACCTCTGCATTGTAACAGTTGTTTGATATTGAGACTGATTACCTCGGTAGCAGGGGAATGACTGGTATGTTCGCAATTGGGCGGCATACTTAGACCAAGTTCATATGGCAAAAGGTATCGTTAACTTCCGACTGGCAGAGTCTTGCACACCCTCAGGAAGGCAGAGTTAAAATAGGCCGAATGACCAGAAGTGGTGAAGTATTCAGGGTCTACGAGTGTTTGCACTCAGGATTGATAGGACGAGGGACTAGTAGTAATTGTTGAGGAGGTACTTAGTTAGTATAGATATTAGATGTACCAGCCGCGGAAACTCACACAGGATATAAATATAAGAGTTTCTACCCAGCTATTAGACAAGCAGAAACAGAGAAGAGATCTTATCAATATAATAAGTTATTATCTACAATTCATACTGTTAGTAGTTTTAGCGAACCGAGTATTAGCTATTCGATTACGACACCTTCCTGACATTACTCCATTATTGAACATATTAACGCTTAACCATACTCTACGGAGCTCTGAGTTGGTTACCTGTAACACCTAACAGATTCGGGAGGATTGAAATAAGTTAGATTAGACTTATGAAGAATCCTCAACCATCGACTCAAATGGTAGGTGCTTATCGGATCGCAGTGGGCTACTATCCACAGCATAGGATGAATGTTAGTCTTGAGTCCTACGATTGTGAATCACAATTGGTTTGTGAGAGTTTATGGTGTTTCCTCCGGTTCCGAGCTGGTAATGCGATATTGCAGTCACCTCTTCCGCTTCTCACTCCCTCACGGCATGTCTGGTGGTGTGGCGTGACCTCTAAGAGATTTAATTAGAGGATGAATTATTTCCAACAAATACATAGTGGAATTTTGCTTACTTTTCCTTTCTCAATTGAATTAGCTGCTCTCTTTGTCTCTTCGTAGGAGCCCTTCTGGGGCAGGCGAATTGCTGTTTTGGTTTTTTTTTTTTGAAAAAAAAAATGTTGTCAGCTGGTTCTTTGGCGAGAAGGAAGAAAAGAAGTGACGAGATGGAAGACAAAGCGGGAGGGAGGGGCGGAAGAGGGCTGTTATATACGAGGCAATGTGTGCGTGCATTATAGAAATGTCCAGTCCAAGCATACTGCTCTAAGTAGGATATACTATAGGTTGACATTGTCGCATGCACGACGTTATTTTCAATGGTAACAAGGGTTCATAACATTCCCTGAACACCGACTTATAAAGATCAGGAACATATATATTTCAACTATTGTGATCAGTCAAGAGTTAGTGATGATATTTACGAGGTGGTCCAGGAAATAAGCTTTTAAGCCTCAGGGGATTTGAACGCCGAGCGGCATCAATTGGCGTTGGCAATACCCAATTGGTTTGGTTCCAAGAGTTGTATAATGTGACAATATAGGATATGATGTACCCGCTCTGACGCCCTGACCTGCATGTCACCTTGATGAACATATCGGGTGTTGGGTGGAGGAGACTAAATGAATTTATCCAAACACACCATGAAATGCTAATACTAAAGCACACTGCTAACATACTTTGTGTCTAGGTTGAAACAATGAACCATTGATGCGGTGTCGATCACATCATATCAAGCACTTTTCACACTCTGCGTGATGGAGCACTTGTACGATGTCTCTTCCACTTATGATCATTGCAATTTTCTGCATTGGACGAACTACTACGCTTTTATGTCTCCAGGCATTTCAAACTCAGCCTAGCGCAAGACATCTCGTATATTCTCTTCAACTTCCATTCCACACAATCCTCCGCATCGAATTGAGCACTGTGCTTCCATTCCCCGTCGCCAGGGGCATGGCGTGCCACTAAGTCCAATGGCTCTTGTCTATTAATGCTTGTTAATGATTTGATGGTTAAGGGGATACAATCACCAGGAGGTTTGGCTTGATTCCCAACGAGAGATGCCAATATTCGAATACTGTCCTGACATCCGTCCCGGGTCTCCAGGACATCTGATGATATTGATTGTGATCTATGAGAATCATCTCTCACTGGTTGCTCCCTAGCTTTATTAGCTGGCCTGTAGTTAGGTCTTGAGTCCATTTGTGGCGCATGCAAATGAATCTGGCCAATTTGTGCTGCCCTGTCACAACCCCAATGGACAACGGCATTTTTAGCAAGATAGGCATACCTTCTCATGGGTGGTGTGGGCAGCTGCTCATCACCACGGTCACGATGGCAATATACCAAATAATCATGTGGGTCATCGAGTACTGTATCTGATAGGAGCCACACGCATACTGTTTTATCGCTATTGATGAAGACATAATCTATGTTGAATATCGGCTTGCTGGGGCCTCACACAGCTTTTGGCGCTCCTCGCCGGTAGAGCAGTTGCCCCGAGTATGTATTGAAATCTGATCCCTGATATGTTTCTCCGAATCATGACTGGCAACCCACGAATGTCATAGAAATCTAACTCAGAGAACTGTGGGCCATGAGTATGAGGCGCACGCCAATGAATTAAGTGATAATTAGGAGCTGCATTTATTCAGTCGGCACGTCTTGAAGGCCTAACCCAAATAATACGAACTGCACGTGGATGTCCAAGCAGAGCGCTTCAATCTATATATCCTTAGTGGGTAAATGAAAACAAAAATCAGGCAGATTATCAGAGAGGGAACTAACCAGTTGGTATAAGAATCAATGTTAGGTGATTTGCCAGGAGAGCTCTGTCAATTGCTTGGGGATCTGGTATGATGGGATCCAGTGCAACTGGTTCCAGTACGATGGGTTCCAGTAGAGTAGGAATGAAAGGATCATGTAAGACAGGATCTGGAACGATGTGATTGGGGACGACAGGACCAGGAACAACAGGATCGGGAACAACAGGACCAGGAACAACAGAATCGGGAACAACAGGACCTGGAACAACAGGACCTGGAACAACAGAATTGGGAACGACAGAATGTGAAATGACAGGATTGGGAATGACAGGATTGGGAATGACAGGACCTGGATTGACAGGATTGGGAATGACAGGACCCAGAACGACAGGATTGGGAATGACAGAACCTGGAATAACAAGATTTAGAATGACGAGATCTGGAATGACAGGATTGCATCAGCGAAAATTCATTAACACACCTGGCGCATCCTATGCGTCTGGTACTGGGAGCGCTCAGAACATTAATCGCGAATTAGGGCGTAGTGGTACGTCGCATTGGCACCAGGGTGCAACGGGGTTGCCTCATCACTCTTTGGGTGCAACCAGGCGCGACACTACATTCTCAGGGCACACTGGCAACCAGGTGCAACACTACATTATCAGGGCGTAACCAGAACTTCAACATGCCAACGGGTTTTCTCTTCACCACTTTGTGATCTAGTAGGTCACAGTACAAGTGCTATTGGTCACAATAAACTTTATGCAGGAGATGATAGTTTAATTCATTAAAGCACTACTAGTAATACAGATTATAGTTTTCTTATACCGTTAGAAAGCTGGCGTCAAGTAGACCCAGGATGCTGAATCTCAGACGTTATGACCAAAGGGCACCTGTGGAATCTGGCGTCAAAGTTAGTACATGCTAGAACCTTGCCAGAAAAGACCCCTTCCATAACAGGCTGTAGCTCGACCAATATTGCCGCCAAGGGGACGTTCTTTACACCCTTGGGAAGCTGGTGTCGAGTAGATCAAGAACGCTGAGCCTCGGATATTGTGACAACAGGGCACCAGTGGAATCTGGCATCAAAGTCAGTACATGCTAGATTTTCGCCAGAACCTTGCCAGAAAAGACCCATTCCATAACAGGCTGTAGCTCGACCAATATTGCCGCCAGGGGGACGTTCTTTACACCGTTGGAAAGCTGGTGTCCAGTAGATCCAGGACGCTGAGTCTCGGATGTCGCGACCACAGGGCACCAGTGGAATCTTGCTCAAAGTCAGTACATGGTATGAGTGGAAGCGTGTTGTGAAGGGGAGTGTGTTGTGAAGGGAAGCTTGTTGTGAATGGGAGTGCCAATGTGTTGTGAAGAGGATTGTGTGCCACCGCCTACTACCAAACTATGGCTATCACTCAGATTCCATGTGGAATGTAGATTCTCATTCACTCTTTCGGTTATGAAGAGTCTAAGATAGAATTCACTCATACAGAATTTGCTAAGAATCTCGATATCATAGTAGTAGTAGTAGTAGTGGCTGGTATCAGGGCGCTAGTAAGAGGTCTAATGAAAGTACAGGGACTCTGAATAAGGAATTACTATGGTGACTAGCCCAAGCATTGGCTGGGCACCTGGTAGATGCAACGTTAAGTCCTGGCATACTGGGCGCACCGGTCGTAAAAGCGACGTCACTTGTGCCCGAGCACAACAGCAGCCCGCCAGGTACAACCAATATTTTTGCTGATGTTGGGATGACAGGACTCTGAACGACAGGATCGGGAACGATAGGATTGGGCATGACAGGTTCCAGTGGCCCAAGTACAATAGGGCCAGGCATTGCGAGGTCCCAGTGGGCTGGAGCACCCTGTGGTCTTAACATTGGATAAATGATCAGGTGCCCTAGAACTACTGTGCGTGTGCCCAGTGGAGGTGCGCCTGCATGATGATGTGCAATTGAGTCTCTCAGCTTCCTACCACAGTCCTTGATCATTTGAATAACCACTACAACAATGTCATATATGCGGGGCATGTCATTTGCAGCGGATGCATTAATGAGAGAGTGGCAGACATGGCGTAATCTCCTCATCCCCTGGAAGATCAGCAGGAAGTTGAGGTCCAGGAAATTCCCGATATTGGTAAAGTTCCTTGCTAACATCTGAGCTTTCACCATTTGCCTACATCTTTTGTACAGATCATTGTATGCTTGGCTTAACGTAAAGCCCATGCGTACCTTTTGAACGCTAATATTGTGGCGGTCAGGGCCTCCCACATCAATGTTCCACAAAAGCGAATTAGGCAGATGTTGATTGACCTGGCTGGGCACAGCTTTGGCTGCGTTTAGCATGTGGACGTACTGTAGGTTGTTGATATTTTGTACTATCGGATTTAATATCTGGGGTGTACCTTGGCTGTCATGGGGTGGATACTGCACTTGTATTATGAATACAGTGGATGTTCTATATGTGAGAAGATTCTTGGTATGAGCTCCTCCCATTGTGATTAATTCACATTATATATCCCGCTCCTGGAAAATCTAGAGCACTTGAAAGAATCGTCAAACCCTGTCTGGAATTCAAACACTCAAAGAACCTCACTGTTATCTGATTAACACATATATACGGTACCTATTGTGCCAGAAACAAGATCTTCGCCATACTTGTTTCAAGATATGAAACAAACTGTAGGCGACACCACGTGATGTTGGAATGTTGGGCGCTTAACCTTATCAACGATAGGTTACCATTCGCTCTGGCCAAGCACCCTGAACCTGCATCTGGACCCTACGTGTCCAAAAAACGTCGCGCCAGTAACTTAGAGTCTGCATATAGCCTGTGAGATTGACTGAACTGACTCCTACCATACCTACCAAATGTCCATTCTGCCACCTGAAATACACCCGTGTAGGCGGATATGAGAAACACCTAAGAACCACACATGTAAAACTGGACATTGTCTCCACGTCTACAGTGCAATACACATCCTTTGTGAATTATATTACTGACACGGAAACAAGCTTATTGCACCACTCCACAGCGAGCGCACACCCAGATTCCAACTATACATTTAATCCAGACCCTACTGAATACGAATACGGGAAATTGCCTGACGACCTTGGGCATGAGTCTAATACAAAAGAAACCAATGACACTGCGTCCTTGCCGGCAGGTAGGCCGATGGATTATGCCAGTGCTGGGGAAGCAATTGGTGAAGTCAGCAGGTTTGATTAAGAACTCAGGGACTTGAGCGAGGACCCATGGGTACCATTCACTAGTGCTCATGGTTTCAAACTTGCATCCTGGTTCATTCAGAGTGAAGTCCCAAAGTCACGCATTAACGCATACTTCTCCAGTGGCCTCAGTAATTCTTTGTCAGTTGGCTATGGCTCCATGCATATCCTGGAGAATCATCTCCGGTCATTGGATCTGCACTGTCCATATCCACAATGGTTCAAAGGACTGGTTGACGACGGCAGCAGATCCTTACTCTTCTTCTATCGCAGCATACTAGATTACGTCAGATATCTGCTCCGCCAGATCATCTACAGGAATAACTTTGTCTACACACTGCAGCGTGAATACGACAGTGAGGGGCAGAGGATATATTCAGAAGTGCATACAGCAGACTGGTGGTGGGATGTTCAAGTACAGTGTCCCAACCTTTTGTGAAAGTATTGGCTAACAATTATAGAAGACACTTCCACCCGGTGTCACTGTTGTCACAATCATTGAGAGGTCTGATCAGATGCATCTCAGTAACTTCTCTGGTGACAACAAAGCATGGCCCGTCTATAATATGCTTGGAAATCTTCCGGCAACCAGGCGTAACAGTCCTGGGTCGATGGCTTTCCTTCTTCTTGCATTGTTGCTTGTTGCGCCCAAATTCTCAAAGTCTTCCACAGCAGACGAACTACAAAGACAAATCAATGCCGACAGACTACACGGTGTGTTTGAACTGATATTTGAGCCCTTACAAGAGACAGCTCTGGAGGGTATCCCAATTGATTGTGCTAACGGAAACGTGCAGGAGGGTTTCCTGATCTTGTCCTCTTGGCTGGCGGACCATATGGAAAACATTGCTCTACATGGGATAAAATCAAACACCTGTCCTAAATGTGAGGTGCCACCTTCGGAATTAGGAACTGGTGCCGGCACCCAGTATCCTGGACTAAGCCACGCATGACTCTGTGAACAAAGAAATGAACCTCCACCACCAACGTCAAAGTCAGGTAATGCTCAAGTGCCGTTAGACCCCTCTGGTACCACTATATGGTAAAATGTTTTCGACAGGCATCATCATGATTCAGCGCCCGATCTTCACAAGCCAGATATGTTCCACCTGATCTATTGTGAATTATTCAAGCACATGATGGACAGGATCCAAGGATTTCTGATGAAGCACGCATGAGCGGAGGCTTTTGACAACACTTGGAAGGCTTTGCCGCCATACCCAGCATTCTCTGTACGAAAAAAGTGTACCGCGAGGTTACGCAGTGGCAGGGAAAGGAGATGAGGAATCTGGGAGGTTGTCTTTTGGGAGTCCTCACCATGGCACTGCAACAGCCAGACAGTACACAGGTGTTACTGTTCCAACATGCACTAGGCTGTATCAGTGTAACGACGCTGCTGGATCTTAAAGTAGACTTTTTCTTATCCCATGCTGTAGCCCGGAATGGTTAGGGTTAGGCTAGTCTAGTAACTGTACCGAAGGGTTACCATGTGGACTAAGCAAATGGTAATGCTTAGACTGTGAACTAGCAAAGTATACCAGGCGGGTAGGTAAAGTCTACGCTGCGAGTTTGGAAGGTCTCTGAGAGTTCCCGCAAGTTACCCTACCCACAGTAGGTAGTTACCCTATTCACGGTAGGTAGTTACCCTATCTTAGGGAATATAATTACCCTACCTTGGTAAAGTGGTTACCCTACTTTTGGATAGGAGTTACCCTACCTTGAGCGTGAAAGGTTACGTAAAGTTTCGGGAAAAGTCACGGGAATATTTGTGTCGCGAGATCATACTGGACGTTCGAATATGGGCTCAATCAGGTAATCCGTTGTTTAGCTACCAACCGGAGAAAATCTCACCTTGGGGGAACATTGGAAAATCTGAGTCCAACACCTCACTCTGGCCCCAATGTACAGACAGTGCGTGATGGGCCAACTGAAGGATAGTTGATGGTTTACTAGTAAAAGCCTGTTATTGAAGTGGGCGGTGTAATACCGTATACGTTGTCACCGTCCTTCCGACCGGAAGCTGTTTCCAGGATATATGAGAGGGCATGGGGCGATCGAATGTTCACACGAGAAGTTATTCTTGAGTGCATACACCACTGATCCTTATAAGTTTATGGTGGTAGGTATGTAAGATATACCAGAAGCCCGGGAGGCCACTGGTGAAGGGGTAGACCTTCGACTCCCGTATGTCTCCGAAAGACTGTAAGATGTCTGGAGGTTGTTAGCCAGCTCTAGATTGAAGTAGTCTTGTCTTGACTGAGGTGCTTATCGTCAGTGGCTGCAGGTAGCGCCCGTATAAGCCAATGGCTTAAGTACCTTGTCATGGGAGTCTGTAGATCAAGTTATCGTGTCGAAGACAGTAGAAGGCGATAGAGTTTTAAAATGTAATGGTACCATTGAGTGGTTGTCTATGAGACTTGCATAGACAAATACGTATGGGACACTGAGTTCGATATTAGATTAACTTATCAGTAACCTGTTAGTTCGCCACTAACAGGACAACGATGTGAAGAGTTTTCTCCGGCAGTTGAATGCAGGTATCAGGATACTGCATGAAAACTTCACGTCAGATAATGAAATAGTAGAGCCGGCTGACATGCGGTAGAATGTTAGCCCGAGGCCCAGAGCAGATGGGCATGCTCGCGATGGTGGTGAGCTTAGGAGTGAGGGATAGCAGCTGGGAATATAATTCTAGTTAAGTATATGTGAGACCTCTTCTCCTAAGACGATCAACTATCCTCTCGAGAACCTATTTGAGTAAAGCTGCGGCTTAACGATATTAAGTTTCACCGTTAAGGTTTTCTCTCGTACATATTTGTTCTTCATTTTGTGTACCAAGAAAGCCTTGGTACAGCCGCATCCTTGTAATCCATCTTCCCACAGGGAGCCCCTCTTACAGTCTGGGAGCTAGTCGACTTCACTATGATAGCACAATTCCAAAGCCACACGCCTGAGACTCTGACTCATATGGAACAATATCTAAACCAGTTTAATAAGAGGAAAGATATCTTCTTGGAATTCTGAGTATCAAGACACACCTGGGTCAGGGTTGACCAGCAATGAAGGGAGTTGCGACATCAGAGAGGGCAGATGGCCCAGCCAGTAACCAACTCCAAGCGACCCCAGGTCCATGAAAACTATCATGCTGAAGAGAACGACCAATGTATGGACTTGATCCATACTGAATCCCATTACAACTTTATCTAGATGCATGTGCTTAGTCACTTCTACAAACACGTATGCCAGTTTGGCAATACTTCACTGTATTCCACGGAATTTAGCAAGTTCACGTACAAGGAGCAAATCAAGGACGGATGACGACATTCAAACAAAAATGATGCCACACGACAGAACCTACACAGCTATGGTTGCCAGCATGCCATTCGAATGAAACTGTTGAACTTGAATTGCCTGCGACATCATGCAGTGGACCTGCCTCCCAAGGTCTTACTTCTTTTAAATTAAACGAGTACAGTAGCAAGGTCAGGACCCTGTTGCAGGATCATAAAGGGGCTTTGTAATGTCGTGTCAGGCATCACGGATTTTTACAATATCTTGGGGGTCTCCTTCGAGACCATGAGTCGTAAATTGATTTGATAAAACTGGCACAACTTGCCGACTGAGGATTGCTTTCCTGAAGATCCCGCGACACTTGGGTTCCTCCCTATCGCACTACTAACGCAACTACAAATCCCTGTTCTGGTGTTCCAAGATCCTGAGATTGTCGACATCCAACATGCGCGATGTACAGGTGCTCTGCTCTTCCGTAATCCCGTAAGTCGCCACAATTGGGTTTGGGTACAAGCAAGTAGGCGAGAAATGTATGGTGCACTGAAAGGAGTTCTACAGCAAAGCTCGTAGCATTCATCGAAATCAAAAACTACACATGCAGGGGTACAGTCCGGCGTCTATTGAGTGAGCAGATGTTGACCCCAGTCAACCCAGGACGCCTATCAGATATACACGGCCTGGTCATGGTATGGGTGAGGGAAGATGAATGGGAGTTCACTTTAGTTGATATTGGAATGATCCTTGGCCTAGCACACCAGATCCCGGAGACAGATGGGCACTGGGTTGTCAAAAGCCCGATCAATTTAAAAATGTTTAATGAGGATTCACAAGAGAATCTGAAGATCGCATGATCAAGCCTTGGCTATAGAACAATCCTACTGGATCTTACAGAAGACTTAGTCTTATCACATACCAGAACCCGGAAGGGTTACGGTTAGGCTAGTCTAGTAACTCTACCAAAGGGTTACCATATGGACTAAGTAAATGGTAATGCTTAGACTTCGAACTAGAAATATATATTGTGTAGGAAGGAAATGTCTACTTGTGTAACGGGAGCTCCCTGTGGGAAGATGGATCCCAAGGATACGGCCGTACCAAAGCTTTCTTCGTACGCAAAGTGAAGAACTAATATGTAAGAGAGAAAACCCTAATGGTGAAACTTAATATCATTAAGACGCAGCTTTACTCAATAAGTTCTCAAGAGGATAGTTGATCGTCTTAGGAGAAGAGGTCCCGCATTTACTTAAGTAGAATTAGATTGCCAGCTCCTCTCCATCACTCCAAAGCTCACCACCATCACGAGCATGCCCATCTCCTCTGGGCCGCGGGCTAACATTTTACCAAATGTCAGCCGGCTCTGCTAGTTCATTATCCGACGTGAAGTGTTCATGCAGTATCCTGATACATGCAATCAACTGCAGGAGAAAACTCTTCATATCGCTGTCCTGTTAGTGGCGAACTAACAGGTTACTGATAAGCTAGTCTAATATCGAACTCACTGTCTCATTCGTATTCGTCTATGCAAGTCTCGTAGACAACGATTCAAGGGTACCTTTACGTTTTACAAGTCTATTGTCTTCTACTGTCTTCTACACGTTAGCATGGCCTACGGACTCGCGTGATGATACACTTAAGCTATTGGCTTATACGGGCGCTACCTGTAGCCACTGACGATAAGCACCTCAGTCAAGATAAGACTACTACGATCTAGAGCTCGCTAACAAACTCCAGACATCCTACAGTTTTCGGAGACATATGGGAGTCGAAGGTCTACCACTTAACCGGAGGCCTCCCAGGCTTCCGGTATACCTTACATACCTACCACCATAGGCATATAAGGATCAGTGGTGTATGCACTCAAGAATGACTTCACGTGTAACCATTCGGTCGCCCAATGCCTGCTCATATATTCTGCGAACAGATTCCAGTCGGAAGGACAGCGACAACGTATACGGTATTACACCGCCGTCTTCAATCAAAAGGCTTTTACTAGTAAGCCAGCAAATTCCCTTCAGTTGGCCCTTGACGCATTGTCTGTACATCGGGGCCAGAGGCGGGTGTTGGACTCAGATTTCTCAATCTTCGCAAAAGGCAAGATTTTCTTCAGTTTGTAGCTTAACAACGGTTTACCCAATTGATCCCAGATTCGACCCTCCTATATAATCTTGTATAACAAACAATCCTATGACTTTTCCGAAACTTCTCGTAACCTTTTACACTTAAGGTAGGGTAACTCCTATCCAAAAGTTGGGTAACCACTTTGCCAAGGTCGCGTAACTATACTACCTAAGGTAGAGTAACTCGCCAGAACTCTCGGAGACCTTCCGAACTCGCAGCGTAGACTTTCCCTACCTACCCGGTATATCTTTTGTTGTTCGCAGTCTAAGCATTACCATTTGCTTACTCCACATGGTTACCCTTTGATAGAGTTACTTGACTAGCCTGACCGTAACCCTACCGGGCTCCGGCATGGGATAAGACTAAGTCTACTGTATGATCCAGCAGGGTTGTTACAACTTTTGGGTTTGGGAGGTTTCTGAGAGCCTTGGCGAGTTACCCTACCTCAGGGAGTATAGTTACCCTACCTTGATAAGATGCTTGTCCTACTTTTACATAGGAGTTACCCTACCTTGAGTGTAAAAAGGTTACACGTATTTTTGTGAAAAGTCATAGGAATGTTGGTTATACGAGATTATATAAGATGTTTGAATCTCGGCTCAATTGGGTAATCTGTTGTTGAGCTACAAATAAGTGAAAATCTTGTCTTGGGCGAAAATTGGAAAATCATAGTCCAACACCACCCTCTGGCCCCAATGAACCGACAATACTCATGGGCTAACTGAAGGGGAGTTGCTGGTTTACTAGTAAAAGCCTATGATTGAAGACTGGGGCATAATACCGTATACGTTGTTGTCATCCAGTCGACCGGAAGCTGTTCTCAGGATATATAAGGAGGCATGGGACGATCAAATGGTTACATGAATGATTATTCTTGAGTGCATACACCACTAATACTTATAAGCCTAATGTGGTACGTATGTAAAGTATATTGCAAGCCAGGAAGGCCTCTGGATCAGTGGTAGACCTTCGACTCCCATATGTTTCCGAAAGACTGTAAGCTATCTGGAGGTAGTTAGGGAACTCTACCTCGTAGTACTCTTGTCATGATAGACATGCTTAACGTCAGTGGCTGCGGGTAGCACCCGTATAAGCCAATGGCTTAAGTACCTCATCAAGGGAGTCCGTAGACCAAGCTATCATGTCAAAGACAGTAGAAGACAATAGACTTCCAGAACCTAGTAATACCAGTGAATGGTAGTCAACAGAACTTGCATAGACGAATATGTATGGGACAGTGAGTTCGATCTTGGACTAGCTCATCAGTTACCTGTTAGTTCACCACTAATAGGACAATGATGTAAAGAGTTTTCCCCTGCAGCTGAATGCATGTATCAGGATGCTGCGTGAACACTTCACACCGGATAATGAACTAGCAGAGCCAGCTGTCATTCTGTAGAATGTTAGCCCAAGGCCCAGGGGAGATGGGCGTGCTCACGATGGTGGTGAGCTTGAGAGTGATGGAGAGGAGCTGGCAATACAATTCTACTTAAGTATATGCGAGACCTCTTCTCCAAAGACGATCAACTATCCTCTCGCGAACTTATTGAGTAAAGCTGCGGCTTAACGATATTAAGTTTCACCATTAAGGTTTTCTCTCTTACATATTTGTTCATCATTTTACGTACGAAGAAAGCTTCAGTACCACCGCATCTTTGGGATCCATCTTCACACAGGCAGCCCCCATTACAATGGCGATGATATTATGATCCTCTCACCACTACTCATAACCTATAACCAGGACTCCCTATGGCAAGATTAATTACGAGGATCCGGCCATACTGAAGCTTTCTTCGTACGTAAAATGAAGAACTAATATGTAAGAGAAAAAACCCTAACGGGAAACCTTAATATCGTTAAGCTGCAGCTTTACTCATTAAGTTCTCGAGCAGATAGTTGATCGTCTTAGGAGAAGAGATCTCGCATATACTTAACTAGAATTATATTGCCAGCTCCTCTCCATTACTCCTAAGCTCACCACCATCGCGCGCCCGCCCATCTTCTCTGGTGCTCTGGCTAACGTTCCATCGAATGTCAGCCTGCTCTTGTTAGTACGTTATCTGGTGTGAAGTGTTCATGCAGCATCCTGATACATGCATTCTACTGCAGGAGAAAACTCTTCACATCGTTGTCTTGTTAGTGGCGAACTAACAAGTAACTGATAAGTTAGTCTAATATCGAACTCACTGTCTCCTACGTATTCATCGATGCAAGTCCTGTAGACTTCTATTTACTAGTATCATTACGTTCTGCAAGTCTATTGTCTTCTACTTCCTTCGATACGATAGCTTGGTCTACAGACTCCTGTGATGAGGTACTTAAGCCATTGGCTTATACGGGCACTTCCCAAAGCCACTCACGTTAACTACGTCAATCAAGACAAGAATACAATGATCTGGAGTTCGCTAACAACCTTCAGACATCTTACCATCTTTCCAGAACATACCGAAGTCAAAGGTCTATCACCGATCCAATGACCTTCTTGTCTTCCGATATATTGTTCGTTAACAAAATTAACTGACTACAACGGACATGAAAAAGTTTGACTTTACAACAACAACCCCTCCCCTCAACTCCAACATCATAATAACAAAACAAAATAAAAAAATATAAATACAATGTAAAAATCAATATTCAGTGTACACTCCTTCTGCCTCAATAATTGCTTCAATCCTATCCACCATTGAACCTGCCAGAGAATCAAAAATTTTTGAGTCAAGAAGTTTCCAACAAGAAGTAATAACCTTCTTTATAGCTTTTTTGACCTCACTGTCAGAACCCTTCATGAGATATAGGTCAGGATAATGCTTCTGAAGCTTATCTTTCACCTGAGCCCAAACATGTTCAATTGGATTGAGATCTGGTAAATAGGGTGGAATTTCCATAAGGGTAATTCCCTACCCTCTGAGTCATCTCTTGAAGGGCAAGTGAGTCTTAGCATTGTCAATGATAAGGAAGACCTCTTCTCCCCCAAGATGCTCTTTAATATCCTCCAATATCCCTATAAAGTCATATTAATCATAGACTTCAATAATTGACTTTCCAGTCACTCCACCTCCAGCAGAAGAAGGATCAGGAAAAACAGGCAAAAAAAGACCATGAGTTTTACTATAAAAACAACCAGTCATCATCTGGCTAATCTTCCTCTCTCCTACCCTAGCAGCAGGTTCAACACAATCCTTATTCCACTTTTCTTTTGGGTATCTAAATACCCATTTTCTCCTCTTGCCCCCCCTGCTCTGTACAGCAACCTCATCTCTCCACATTGCCTTCCTCCTCCACATCTCTCTTGTCCAGTGCCTATGAGCCAATGCCCATTCCAACCTCTCTTGAGCTAGGTCCTCATCCCAGTGAACCCTCTCTTATGCTAACCACTTTGTAAGATGTCTTTGTGCAAGTTTTCTCCTTACTGTCATAGAAGAAACATTGTGAGCAACTTTTTAAGCAATCCCAAAATAGATAGTATCACGGTTTTCAAGAGCTTCCTCCACCATAGCATCATCCTATAACTTGGTAGTCTTAGGATGCCTTCCTCTGCCATTCCTCTCCTTGCCCTTCAAGTCTTTTATTAAGATTGTGTCTTGACAGTTGTGAGGGGGATGTTGAGGTAGTCAGAAATCTGCTGATACCACATCTGAGGCTCGTGTAACCCCAGGATTCTTCCCCTTGTAAACTCACAGAGGTGATGAGTTGGAATAGGTTTTTTTAAATAACTGTGAAGAAAAGAAGGCATCGTATTTAAACAAATAAAAATCAGGTGTGATGGTGGGGTTTCGGTTAGGTTATTGCAATTTCTTTGGGTGAGGTTGTAGATGGTCAGGGGTGGTGGGCGATGGTTGCCGCGCAGCTCAGGCAGTCGGTTAATTTTGTTAACGAACAATACCTTACATACCTACCTCGGTAAGCTTATAAGTATCAGTGACATATACATTCAAGAATAATCTTTCATGTAACCATTCGATCATCCCATGCCCACTCATATATCCTGTGAACAGCTTCCGGTCGACTGGATGGCAACAATGTATTCGGTATTATGCCGCATTCTTCAATCATAGGCTTTGGCTAGTAAACCAGCAACTACCCTTCAGTTGGCCCATGATGCACTGTGTGTACATCAGGGCCAGAGGGGGGTATTGGACTAAGATTTTCCATGTTCGCTCTATGCAAGATTTTCTCCGATTCGTAGCTCAACAACATATTACCCAATTGAGCCCAGATTCAAATCTCATATATATTCTCATGTAACAAACATTCCTATGACTTTCCTCGGAACTTTGCGTAACCTTTTACACTCAAGGTAGGGTAGCTCCTATCCACAAGTAGGGTAACCACTTTGCCAAGATAGGGTAACTATACTCCCTAAGGTAGAGTAACTGCCTACCTTAGGTAGGGTAACTCACTGGGACCATCGATGATCTTCCGAACCCACAGTGTAGACTTTCCTACCTCCCCTGTATATCTTTCTAGTTCGCAGTCTAAGCATTACCATTTGCTTAGTCTATATGGTAACCCTTCGGTCGAGTTACTAGACTAGCCTAACTGTAACCCTTCCGGGCTCCGGTATTGGATAAGACTAAGTCTACTGTAAGATCCAGCAGGATCGTTACAAATTCATGATATTTCAAAGAAAGTGATGTGAGTGGTCGGGCAGATGATGGACGACAAACACCAAGAACTTTGTCCGGAAGTATTGGAGAGAATTGTGCTGGGAAGTCTCACTGAGGGAGTGAGCGGAGGACGTCAGAGGAAAGAGCAAGAGACTGGAATAAACTGGAAGGCTTCATGGAGGACGCAATGGAGGTAGGGAGTGGGAGCGGACAAGGGGCGGTCAGCGGGATACGCGTGAATGTGAGTAGTTTGGGGAGAATACCGGAAGTAAAAGGGGGTTCATGAGCGGATACTAGGGAACGGTGGTGGACTGGATGCAGAGAGGAGGGTACACGAAGAAAGTGAACGGTATCCAGAAGATACTGGGAGTGAGGAGGGAATTGGGAGCGGATTCTGGGAAACGGTAGCGGACTGGATGCAAATGGGAGGGTACATGGGGGAGGTGAATGGTATCCGGAAGATACGGGAAAACGGCAGTGAACAGGATGCGGACAGGAGGGTGTGCAAAGAAAGTATACGGTATTGGGAAGATACTGGGAGCGAGGAGGAAATTTAGAGCCAATTCTGGGGAACGGTGGCAGACCAGATGCAGACAGGAGGGTACGCAGAGGAAGTGAACAGTATCTGGAAAATATTGGAAGGGAGGAGGGAATTCTGGGTAGGGTCTGAAGGTAGGTAGATTCATTGGACAGCGGCAGGGGGATGAAAGCATTCACTGAGAGTGTACCAAAGATATCATGAAAAGAAAAAGCAACGTGGGAAGAAGTCCGGATACATAGGGCGTGTTAGAGCCAAATCCGGATGGGGGGTAGACAAACAGTTTTTGTCTACGGGCATCCAGTGCGCCAGGCGGAATGAGTCTGCGCCCTGACGCAGAGGGTACGGAACAACATGTCCAGATTAACAATTGGCGTTATGAGCACCTGGTGTAACGGAAGCTCCCTGTGGGAAGATGGATCCCAAGAATGCGGCCGCACTGAAGCTTTCTTCGTACGTAAGTGAAAACAAATAGGTAAGAGAGAAAACCATAACGGTAAAACTTAATATCATTAAGCCGCAGCTTTACTCGATCAGTTCTCGAGAGGATAGTTGATCATCTTAGGAGAAAAGGTCTCGCATATACTTAAGTAGAATTATATGGCCAGCTCCTCTCCATCACTTCTAAGCTTACCACTGTCGTGAGCATGCCCATCTCCCTTGGGCCTCAGAGTAACATTCTACCAAATATCAGCCGGCACTGCTAGTTCATTATCCGGTGTGAATTGTTCATGCAGTGTCCTGATACATGCATCCAGCTGCAGGAGGAAACTCTTCACATTGTTGTCCTGTTAGTGGCGAGCTAACAGGTTACTAATAAGCTAGTCTAATCTTGAACTCACTGTCCCATACATATTCGTCTATGCAAGTCTCGTAGACTACCACTCAATGGTACTATTACATTCTGCAAGTCTATCATCTTCTAATGTCATTGACACTATAGCTTGGTCTACGGACTCCGTTGATGAGGTACTTTAGCCATTGGCTTATATGGGCGCTACCTGCAGCCAATGACGTTAACTATATCAATCAAGACAAGACTACTACAATCTAGAGTTCGTTAACAACCTGCGGACATCTTACAGTCTTTTGGAAACAGATGGAAGTCAAAGGTCTACCACTTAACCAGAGGCCTTCCTTGCTTCCGGTATATCTTACAAACCCACCTCGGTAGGCTTTTAAGTATCAGTGGCGTATGCACTCAAGAATAACCTTTCGTGAAACCATTCTATCGCCCCATGCCCCGTCATATATCCTGCGAACAGCTTCCAGCCAGATGGACGGTGACAACGTATACAGTATTATGCCACCATCTTCAAATATAGGCTTCTACTAGTAAACAAGCAACTACTGTTCAGTTGACCCACAACATATTGGCTATACAACGGGGCCAGAGGGGAGTGTTGAACTCAGATTTTCCAATGTTCATCCAAGGCCAGATTTTCTCAGGTTCGCTGCTCGACAATGGATTACCCAATTGAGCCCATATTCGAACCTTCCTTGTAATCTCACGTAACAAACCTTCCTATAACTTTCCCTGAAACTTCGCCGCACCTTTTATGCTTAAGGTAGGGTAACTTCTATTCAAAAGTAGGGTGACCATCTTACCAAGGTAGGGTAACTATATTCCCGAAGGGAGGTTAACTACCCACCTTGAGTAGGGTACCTTGCTAGGACCTCCGGAGATCTTCCGAACACGCAGTGTAGACTTTCCCTACCTACCCGGTATACCTTTCTAGTTCCCCGTCTAAGTATTACCATTTGCTTTGTCCACATGGTAACCCTTTGGTAGAGTTACTAGACCAGCCTAACCATAACCCTTCTGGGCTCTGGTGTGGGATAAGACTAAGTCTACTGTAAGATCCCGTAGAGTCGTTACAACGGGTACGTCCAATGTACCAGGCGCATGGGGTGCAACCTGATTTTTTCGCTGATGTGGCCAGACATGCACAATGATATCAAAAGATATGTCGAAAATTATGAAACAAGTCAAAGGACGAAAACAATCAGACACGCACCATATGGACTGCTAAAACCTCTAGAACCCCTTGGAAGACCATTGCAATCGATTGCTATGAATTCCATCACAGGACTACCAGAATCGAAAGATTATGACGCCATATGGGTCACTATAGATCATCTGACCAAGATGGTACACTTTGTACCATGCTGAACAGAAATAGACACACCACAATTCTTTCATACGTTTAAAAACCAAGTATTTAGATTACATGGACTACCACGAGATATCATTTAGGATCAAGGATCATTATTCACATTGGACATGTGGAAAGAAATTGCAACCCAACTAAACATCAGCAGACGATTATGTACGGCCTTTCATCTACAAACAGACAGGCAAACGGAACTATTAGGCTTATGCCTAACCGGGGGCTAGTTAGCTAGCCTTGTGACATATTTCTTGACGTCACATGTTCAACTCTTGATGAGAGCAGCAATATAATTACGCAAACATAATTTATATTGTTTAATATTACGTTAGATTAATTCAAAATATCATCAAGTAACGAGGAATTAATTCTATTGAACAAAGATAAGCTTGCATTACTAAAAGGTGATTTACGCAAGAGTCGGATAGTGAATCTTTGCGGGATTTATCTTCATAGATAGACCTAAGAATTCTCTTCGGGAACAAAAAGAAACGAGTCAAATCGATTGCTATCGCTAAGAGTTATGAGCCAGTCGTTAGTGGTGAACAATGAAGCTCAATATAACCTATCCAGATGATTAGTACGATAATATTGTTGCCAAGATGGAAGAACATACACACGCGACGTTGGACAGAATAGTTAAGAAACAATTCGATACTTACTGTTCAGGAAGAAAGAAACTAGTTGATAGTTGCTTGCTGCATGACGCGAGACGAAGCTGGTCACTTTGCATTCTAGACTCAACTGAACAAGTTGCAGTTGACCACGTCGTCTCTCTGGCAATCTATGAGTAGAGAACCACCCACCGACGAGCGCAGACCACTGGCGTCGGAATAATGAGGGGTATTCAGTACTTGTATGATGTTCAAGCAATTGAGAAGATTTCTCAGGGTCAAATGGTGTTCACACCGGTTGATCAAAGGTTGATGGATAGAGTTATCCTAGGGAGGTACAAGATTGTCCGAGTATTAGATGTAGAGGCCGCGGAAACTCATGCACGATATAAATAAAAGAGTTCCTCCCTTCGCTTCAGACTCAATCAAGCAACAGAGAAGAGATCTTATCAATATTACATTGTTGTACAAATCGATACATTTTCGCAATCCTAGTAATCTTAGTGAATAGAATTGCCTATGCTATTTTATTTATCATTCTTGATATATTCTCCAATATCGGTTATTGGCCTTAGCTTACGCTACCCACGATTGACCCTATGAGAACGATCTTTCGAATAGTTCAATTTATTCGAATACATCCTCTACGAAGATTGTATTACAGTTAAAATATCTCTCTTTGACGACTGCTCTCAAACCCTCCTGCTTATCGGAGACGAGTAGTTACAATACTTCGAGCATGACCACGAATCCTGGTACATGGACAAGAGCCGCACATTCGACGACGAGTCTTTCAGACGGCTATACAAAGATCTTTGGGGGCCAGAATTTGAGTGGCAAGCTTACAGAGGAACTGAAGACCCAACTTATTACGCTTCTGAGTGGTCTGACATATCCTCAGAAACCAATCGGTGGCCAGGTTGGGAATTTTAACCTATCGTTGGCAACATGTTGCAAGAATCGCGGACCCCAACAAATCCGTCAGAAGATACTCAGATGGAAGACACCTCGATGGTGCTCTTGCACAGCTGTGGGCGTTCTCCATTGTTTCAGCCTAAGCCAGGTAGCATGTTTGCTAGGCAACCCTCAGGAGAAGTACCAAAATAAAGAGGGAACTCTAGAAGTAGAATACCTAATCCGCCTACTCCTACTCCAGAGGCAAACCTCCGTCGAATAGCTAAAAGAGTAGTAGCCATCCTCAACCAAATAAGTTACCAGGTCAAAACAAACAAAAGCGAGCATGAAATCACTTTCAGGAACCTGACCGTACAAGGACAAGCCCAGGTTAAAGACTTGGAGATGATAAGGCAACGGTTGGATGACAGAGAAGAGTTGGTAGAAAGCGAGATGAACCTGGTCATCGGTCAATGTATGGAATTGGAAGCGGAACTCTTTCGAGAGTCCAACTTGTTTAAAATGCAGGTAATGGAGGAATTCAGAATGGCACAAGAACGACGGGAGGCTGATAGAAAAAGAACGAAGGAAATCCTTCAACAAAAGTCAGAGGAAGACAGACAGCGGCAACAACGACAAGCAGGGGAAAGCAAGCGAGTACAACAGACAATTGGGCAAACCACCCAAGAAGCGCACCAACAAGATGTGGCAATAGATCAGGAACTACAACGGGTGAAACAAGTAATGGAGGAAGCACACTCCAAATCCAAAGCCCGAGAAATGGATCTACAGCTGCAGATACAATGCTTAGAGGCGGAGCAATTGAGAGAACACCACCGTCTCAAAAAAAGGATTGAAGAGTTGGCTTGCCTGCTTGGAACGTCCGCTGGTCAAAGAGGAGGAAGAAACCCGAGCGAGTTGGAGGAAATCCCGGAAGAGGACTTTAATGAAAGTCTAAGAGGGTCTGATAGGAAGAGAAAGAAACCTGATGGAGGAAACGGGAAAATTTACCCCCACAGCCACATGTTCCGGCTGGAGGAACACCTGATCCGGGAGACAGCGATGACGACGGAGACCCGAAAAGGGGACGAAATCCAGGTAATCCCTGGGGAAGGACTGCTAGGCAAAATCCAGATGAAGCAGACGATTCAATAAAATTCTTCAATGTCATCGCCGACGGGTTAGCCAAGGGAGCCAAACATCCCTCAGATCAACATTGGAAATATGAGCGAAAGCCATACCAACCCATTCGGGCCTAGTTACTAGCTTGTGAGGACTATTTCTTACGAAATCCTGTCCTTTAGGAAGAAGATCGAGATAAGATCATTTACGTCTTAGGACGATGCGATGCGAAGGACCTACAATGGTTCAAAGACTGGTATCGTATGTTAATGGATGGTAGCCTTGACTATGACCTGGTGGAAGGCCTCAAACAATGGGAACGATTTCGGCAAGAAATCATTAAGCGGTTTGGGAGTAAAACCAAGGACCGAGAATCACACAACGTAATGCACAATATTGAATCTAAGGGCGATATCACCACGTTCATGCTAGTCATACATGGAGAAAATGTTGGGGCTGGATTGAAAGGTGTAGCGTTGAGAGTGATGATCGAGAGGAAACTCCCGAAAGAGATATTATGATGGTTGTCTAATGAGGAATATGATTGGGAGGAAGACTGGTTAGCGGCCGTTGAGTATGTGGGAAAGAAAGATGAGAACTTTCTTAAGGAAAACAAACTCACAGGCGAAGGAAGCAAGCAGGGGCTGGGTAAGAGACACTGTGAAACTGAGGGTTCCGAAATGAAAAGGGTTAAAAAAATAAAAACCCAGATGCGAGAAAAGTCTGCCAGGTTCAAAGGTTCCGCCAATGAACCATACGGTAATCGAGAAAAGGCCCACTCCAGTATTCCTTAAAATATCATCGATAGACGGAAGACCGATTGAGCCTGTACACAATGTGGTATGACAAACCACTTCTGGAAGGACTGTCACAAAGGAATAGTGGTGGCCAACGTCCAGATGCACGGCGCCACTGGAAAGAGACCCAAGAAACGGAAGAAAAGGCCAAATTTCAGACCTCAAATACCACAAGCTAATATGGCTAAGCAAACTCCTCAGCTGACACGAGTTTGGGAACTAGAAGAGGATGAATGAATCCTCATGGTACCAACAGTGACGGCGTGTGGGTATTCTGGTTTAAGTACCAGGAATCGAAAGATGCTGGGACACACTTGGGAAATCCGCGCTTTGGTGACTAGGAAACGTTCCTATGTTGGAACCTCTAACCTACTCCAAGGCTGAAAGGAGAGGATCAAGGCAGGTCCAGCGGAGAGGTTATTATTTAGGAGCCGAGTCGAGGGCATTCCCCGATCCCACCAGATACGTGGAACCCCCTTGGGTCATTGAACACGGAATGTCCGCAATGGTAGTCGAACTTGTGCTTCGGATCCTTAAAGGTCTCAGATAAAGTCTAACTCGCGCTACAAAATACGAAGTCTCTGTGGTCAAACTTAGGAGATCGAGAAGAGGTGAGGGAGATAAACCTCTTAGATAATGATGAGGTATACTACGCTCAAACGCTCTTCATTCTGACTGACACATGTCAGACCCGTCGGAGACAAGGCTCTAGACTTATCTCTTAAGGAACTGTCTCCGTCAAATTCGTTCGCCAGTACCGACATATGACCACACTGACAGATAAGGCTACGAGAAAGAGAGGGTGGATAATAAGTGTATTAAGGATAGAACGAGGAAGCCGGTCAGCCCTATGTACCCGGCGGCAATGTTTTGTACCTATCTGGACGATCACGGACACCCCCTTAGAAGAGCAATCAAGTTGTTAAAGGATGCTAGCAGGGAACCCCCCCGCAGGGGTTAAAGACCGCTCGTAGTGGGCTGCCCGATAGCTAAAAATGTTTGTTTCTAAGGGAACTAGCGAATTGCTGACTTACAACTAAAGGTTGAAGGGGTTGACTTTACGGGCCGCAGGGCCAAAGAAGATGCAGCTATAAGCCGTACAAGACCGAGATATCTACGTGGTAGGGCCTTTGTACACAAGCATGCTTTGGTGTCAACCAAGGGCGCCGCCTAATAGAGGTGAACGTATGCGATCACGGGCCTCTAATTGAACAAGGAGCGACCAGACGAGATACCCGATGCGTCAATAGGGAACCCCTCGGCAGGGGGTAAAGACCACTTGTAGTGGGCTGCCGGGATGACGTAATGACCAAGTTTGTCTGAGGAGGCCTCAGTAGCCGAAACTGTGCTGGTGTGGTAACAAATATTGCTATTACCACGACCGACGAACAAAAATGAGATGAGCCCTTAGGTTCAGTACCTGACAAGGGGCCAAAGCAAAGCTTCCAGGAACCTCAACATCATGACTGTCCTGAAGGGACCGCATAAATTCATATTAACGGAAGACGAATACGCATTTGCATATTATTAGATTCCGGTTCAAATGTATTCCTGTTAAACAAAGATTTAGTGGACAAGGAAGATGTCCCGTTCGCAGAAAGGGAGGAAATTGGCAACTGACATATGTCGGAAGTAATTTGCGAAATCGCTAACTTGGGCAAATATGGATTAATAATTCCTTTCGGTTAGTGGCATAAAGAACATCCCATTTCCCGAATTGATAAGCGAGCGGCATCGCGGTTCGACACAACTCATTGTTACGAACATTCAAACATCCCTTTAGACCCGGATGTCACAATTAAATACGATAAGACCGTGGTCCTCGACCTGAGGGCTCAATATATAGAACGCGTATCGTTTGTTGAGCCCACTAGATGAGTAAATGGAGCGACAGCAAGGAGTCATGAGATAGTGGAACTACTACCGGACCTGCCTCAAGAATACCAGACTTATGAAAGTCTGTTTTTACCTTCTATGGCGACCAAGTTACCACCAAGAAGAAGCTTCAATCATGCAATTAATCTGAAGGAGGGAGCTATCGCTCCCTGGGATCCTATTTACCCCTTATCTGAAAAACGATTGGAAGCGCTAAGGAAGTACCTAAAGGAGATGCTGGAACAAGGAAAAATCTCAAAAAAGTCAAGCTCTAGTGGAGATGCCAGTATTATTTGTGCCAAAACCCGACGGACAACTTCGGTTAGTGGTGGATTACCGCAACTTGAATAAAATAACCATCCTTAATAAATATCTGACTCCGCTTATGAATGAATTAAGAGATTGTGTACGAGACGCAAAGAGTTTTTCTAAGTTGGACCTCAAGGACAGTTACAACCTAATTCAGATAAAAAAGAGGGATGAGTGGAAGACCACTTTCAGGACGAGATATGGCCTCTATCAGTATAACGTCATGCCTTTCAGGCTGGTCAACGCCCCAGCAACGTTTCAGGCTATGATAAACAAGGTTCTGGGAGATCTATTAGATCTCGGAGTGGTAGTATACCTGGATGATATCCTAATTTACTCTAGGACCCGAAAAGAGCATATTGCTATAGTTAGGAGAGTTTTGCATTGGCCCCGGGAATATCAGTTAGCATTGTCACTCCCCAAGTCAACGTTTCATGTCACTTCGGTTGAATTTTTAGGTAATATAATAACTACTACTGGGGTGACAATGAGCGAACGGAAAGTCAAGAGCATTAGGGAATGGAAGGCCCCTGCCTCGGTAAAAGAGGTACAGGTGTTTATCAGTTTCGCCAATTTCTATCGACTGTTCATAAAA
This sequence comes from Tuber umbilicatum, assembly GCA_003313605.1. Taxonomy (NCBI): domain Eukaryota; kingdom Fungi; phylum Ascomycota; class Pezizomycetes; order Pezizales; family Tuberaceae; genus Tuber; species Tuber umbilicatum. The sequence continues at coordinate 14,946 of QLOI01000290.1, read as the reverse complement.
TACTTCCCCACGGTCTGTGCCCCTATCATAGAAACGTTGAAGGGAGATCCAAAAGAGTGGACATGGGGAAAGAGGCAGGATGAGGCCTTTGTAATGGTTAAAAAATGTTTTACCATGGCCCCAATCCTAATACACTTTGACCCAACTAGGAAGACCGTGCTAGAAACAGATGCCAGTGACTGCGCCCAGGGATGCGTATTGTCACAATACATTGATAAGAAGTTACATCTTGTAGCATTTCACTCTAGGAAGTTCTCAGCAACTGAGCGAAACTACAATGTCCACAATAAGAAACTCTGGGCCATATTGGCAGCTTTAACGAAGTGGAGACACTACCTTGCCGGAAGGGAAGAACCATTTACGATATATACAGATCATCAAAACTTGCAATATTTCCTGACCACGAAGGTATGAGGTGGAAGACAGATCCAGTGGGCCCAGAAGTTGGCAGATGATATTTTCAAAATAGTCTACCGTCCCAGCTCGAGAGGAGGCAAACCTGATGCTTTAAGTAGGCGGCCAGAGTACCGCCTTGTGGACGGAGCTACACATCGCGAACAGTCAATTTTAAAGCCGCAGAACTTTCAGGTACATCTAGTGTATGCACGCGATAATGAGTATTCTGGGTATGAGAGTGAAGAAGAGAAGGTTTTAGTTAAGAGGTTAACCGAAAAAGCAATCATTCCAATGAAAGGAACGATTAAAGCAGCCGGACATGACATGTTCAGCAATGACAATATTACGCTGCCGGCAAACAGACAGGCATTTGTTGGGACAAGAATCGCAGTAGGATTACCGAAAGGAACAGACGGACGAAGAGCGCCTCGCAGCGGCTTAGCTTTCAAACATGGCATTAACGTTGGCGCTGGTGTAATAGACGCTGACTACACTGGTGAAATAAAAGCGCTACTCCTGAATCATATGGACGAACCTTATGAAGTCAAACAAGGGCATCGCATCGCCCAGCTAATAGTGTAGAAAATCAATAATTGCGGATTAGTTGAGACCGCTGTAACGGTGCCTCCCTGTAGGAAGATGGATTCTAAGGATGAGGCCGTAACAAAGCTTTCTTCGTACGCAAAATGAACAATTATGTAAGGGAGAAAACCTTCACGGTGAAACTTGATATCGTTCAGCCGCAGCTTTACTCAATAAGTTCTCGACAGGATAGTTGATCGTCTTAGGAGAAGAGGTCTCGCATATACTTAAGTAGAATTATATTGCCAGCTCCTCTCCATCACTCCTAAGCACACCACCATCGCGAGCATGCCCATCTCCTCTGGGCCTCGGGCTAATATTCTACCAAATGTCAGCCGGCTCTGCTAGTTCATTATCCAATGTGAGGTATTCATGCAGTATCCTGATACATGCATTCAACTGCAGGAGAAAACTCTTCACATCATTGTCCTATTAGTGGTGAACTAACAGGTTACTGATAAGCTAGTTTAATATTGAACTCACTGTCCCATACGTATTCGTCTATGCAAGTCCAGTAGACTACCACTCAAAGGTACCATGACGTTCTGCAAGTCTATCATCTTCTACTATCTTCAACACAATAGCTTGGTCTACGGACTCCTGTGATAAGGTACTTAAGCCATTAGCTTATACGGGCGCTACCGGCAGCAACCTACATTAAGCACATCAGTCAAGACAAGACTACTACGATCTAGAGTTCGCTAACAACCTCCAGACATCTTACAGTCTTTCAGAGAGATATGGGAGTCGAAGGTCTACCACTTAACCAGAGGCTTCCTGGGCTTCCAGTATACTTTACATACCCACCACAGTAGGCTTATACATATCAGTGGCATATGCACTCAAGAATACCCTTTCATGTAACCATTCAATCGCCCCATGCCCCCTCATATATCCTGCGAACAGCTTTCGGTCGGATGGACAGCGACAATGTATACGGTATTACGCTACCATCTTCAATCATAGACTTTTACTAGTAAATCAGCAACTAGCCTTCAGTTGGTCCATGACGCACTGTCTGTACAGCGGGGCCAGAGGGGTGTGTTGGACTCAGATTTTCCAATGTTTGCCCAAGGCAAGATTTTCTCCGGTTCATAGCTCAACAACGAATTACCTGATTGAGCCCATATTTGAACCTTCTATTTAATCTCGCTTAACAAACATTCCTATGACTTTTCCCGAAACTTCGCATAACCTTTTACACTCAAGGTAGGGTAACTCCTATTCAAAAGTAGGGTAACCATCTTACCAAGGTAGGGTAACTATATTCCCGAAGGTAGGGTAACTCGCTGGGACTCCCAGAGACCTTCCGAACCCTTAGCGTAGACTTTCCCTACCTACCCGGTATACCTTTCTAGTTCACTGTCTAAGCATTACCATTTCCTTAGTCCACATGGTATCCCTTTGGTAGAGTTACTAGACTAGCCTAACCGTAACCCTCCTGGGCTCCAGCATGGGATAAAACTAAGTCTACTGTAAGATCCAGCAGGGTAATTACAACCGCGTCATTAGAAATAACCGCACGAGGAGACAAGGAGTTTGGCAGCACAGGTAAGACAGCCATGGTCGCATTCTTGCAAGCAAACCCTACCGGGAACAATTATTTTGACTTCTGGGCTCCAGAAACCTATCCAATACAAAAACGTGAGAAAGTACTGTTCTCGTCCACTGTGATTACAAGAATCATGCGAAGGAAATTTGGGGAAAACCTTCTTAAGTTTGTAACCGAGAAGGCGGAGGAAGATGAAGATTGGATCAGAGGACGAGATGAACTTAATGGCATGGTGGCTGACGGAATAGCATTGCCACAACATTGGACGATCTGAGACAATATCCAGTATTACAAAGAAAGGCTATACGTCCCGAACAATGAAGAAGTCAGAACCATGATTAGACTAGGCTGTTACGATTCTAAAATAGCAGAACAATTTGGTCAAGAGAAACCTGGTGAACTAGTGTCGCGAGACTTCTATCAGAAAGGATGGCAAGAATTGATCAATGACTACGTACAATCATGCAGTAAATGTCTACATGATAAGTCCCAAGACACGCGAGGTATGGACTGTTACAACTGCTACAAATACCACATGCGGCATGGACGTCAATCTCCATAGACTTTATCACACCGCTGCCGGAGTCTCAAGGACACACCCGAATAATGGTTGTAGTTGATCAATTTATGAAAATGACATACTTTGTGGGATTAAAAGAAAACACGATGGCTAAAGACGTCACTAGGGTGTTTCACAATGAGATTTGGAAACACCACAGGCTCCCTAGCGAAATTGTTTCAGATATGGATGTAAAGTTCGCAGGGAAATTTTGGGAGTCCTAATGTCAGTCATTGGACATAAAAAGAAAAATGTCAACAGCATATCATCCTCAGACTAATGGACAGACGGAAAGAACCAACCAAGTGTTGGAAGAATATCTACAAAGTTTCGTCAACTATGATCAGAATGATTGGTATCTGTTACTACCAAGCGCAGAGTTTGCATACAACAACTTAGCAACTAATGCGCATGGAATAACTCCCTTTTTCGCTAATTCCGGATTCCATCAACAGACGGAATGGATGAAGGAACAGGAGGCACAAAATCCCAGGGCCACGATGTATGCCCACTGGATGAAGGAAATTCACGATAAAGTCAAAGACACACTAAAAAAGACATGAGAAGCGATGAAAAAATATTACAACAGAAGGGCATCACCGCAAGGAGAACTCAAAGTAGAGAACAAGGTAATACTTAACGCAAAAAATATCTGAACGAAGTGACAATCAAAGAAATTGGCGCCTAAAATGTATAAACCCTCCGAAATCATCGCTAGACACGAGACACGGGCTTACAAGCTAATATTTCTGATTGATAGAAGATCCATCCTGTGTTTCATGTGTTATTGCTAGAACCATATCTGGAATCAGTATGACCCGACTGTGAGCAACCTCCCCAGGTACCTAAGAAGGTTGAAGGCGACATGAAACGGGAAGTCGAGAAAATAGTTAGGAGTAAAATAATCTCCTATAACTGGCAAGTCAGTGGAAGAACTAGACGCTTCCAAGAGCTGCGCTATTTTGTGAAATAGAAAAGGTGTTCAGTAGATGAAAATGCTTGGGAACCCCCGGAGCATCTTGAGCATGCCCAGGAACTAGTGGAGGAATTCCACAGGGAAAATCCAGAGGCAGATGACTTGCTGGATAGGAGAGGTAGGATGTTGTAAAATGGTTTTCCTGCCGTGGCCAAGCAAATACACAAGGTGTTTTACCCTAACACAAGGAGTCCTAAAAGAAGGAAGAGAGAAAAAGAAAAAGGTGTTTGAGACGAAACCTCGGAGGAGGGAGCTGATGTTAGGCATACGCCTAACTGCAGGCTTGTTAGCTAGCCTTGTGACATATTTCTTAACGTGACGTGTTCAACTCTCGATGAGAGGAGAATTATAATTACGTAAACATAATTTATAATGTTTAATATTATGCTAGATTAATTCAAAATATCTTCATGTAACTCAGAATTAATTCTATTGAACAAAGATAAGCTTACATCACTAAAAGGTAATTTATGCATGAATCGGACGGTGAATCTTTGGAGGATTTATCTCTATGGATAGAGTAAAAAATTCTCTTCGAGAACAAAAGGGAACAAGCCAAATCGATCGTTGTCGCTAAGAGTTATGAGCCAGTCGTTAGTGGTGAACGACGAAGCTTAATATAACTGATACTGATGATTAGTGCGATAATATTGTTGCCAAGATGGAAGAATATACGCACGCGACGTTGGATAGAATAGTTAAGAAACAATTCTATGATTAGTGTTCAGGAAGGAAGAAACTAGTTGATAGTTACTTTCTGCATGTTGCGAGACGAAGCTAGCCACTTCGCATTCTAGACTCAACTGAACAAGTTGCAGTCGACCACGTCGTCTCTCTGGCAATCTAAGAGTAGAGAACCACTCACCGATGAGCGCAGACCACCGGCGTCGGAATAATGAGCGGTAATCAGTACTTGTATGATGTTCAAGCAATTGAGAAGATTTCTCAGGGTCAAACGGTGTTCGCACCGGTTGATCAAAGGTTGATGGATAGAGTTATCCTAGGGAGGTACAAGATTGTCCGAGTATTAGATGTTGAGGCCGTGGAAACTCACGTGGGATATAAATATAACAGTTCCTCCCTTCACTTCAGACTCAATCAAGCAACAGAGAAGAGATCTTATCAATATTACATTGTTTTACAAATCGATACATTTTCGCATTCCTAGCAATCTTTGTGAACAGAATTGCCTATACTATTTTATTTATCATTCTTGATATATTCTCCGGTATCGGTTATTGGCCTTCGCTTACGGTACCATCTAACAGGAACGAACAAATGTGATACTAGAGCAATATCTACAGGCATATATCAATTACCAACAAGACAATTGGACAGATTATTTAGCCATGGCAGAATTTGAATATAACAATAGCAGACAAGAAATAATTAAGACCACACTCTTTTATGTGAACTACGGATATGATCCAGTACTTGATCCAGCGAAATACCATATTCCAATCAAGATAACACAAGCTCATGATATGAGCAAATTATACCACATATTACAAGAAGAAATCGTTTATGCACAACCACAGCAAAAAGAGTCAGCAGATCAACAATGTCAACCAGATCCAAGTTTAACTGTCGGAGATAGGGTATGGTTGCTGCCACGCAACAAATGAACAACAAGACCTTCAAGGAAACTAGACTACAACAAATTAGGACCCTTCAGAACCACTGAATGGATAGGACTTTGAGCATATAAACTCAACCTCCCACATTCAATAAACAACATTCATCTAACATTCCACGTCACTCCTCTTGAATCATATCACGATAACTCTTTTCCATCACAAAAGAAACGTTCCCCTCCACCTATCAAAATTGAAGGTAAAGATGATTACAAACTTGAAGAAATAATTGACTCTCGCCTATACTACAACAAGCTTCTATACCGGGCCAAGTGGACCAGTGATCCTCCTGAACACAATTGAGAGTAGTACCCTGCCACTAACTTCACCAACACTAAAGATGCCGTCAAACGATTCCACTGGCAATACCCTCAAAAGCCCAAAAACAGTTAGTGGGGCTGATGGATGAGGTGATTTCAAAGAATCCAAAGCAAAGGTTATCACTATCGAGAAAGAAAATGAACATGCACTGAAACATTGGAGCTACTGCACCAATGACGACTGTCCAGATCACCAGGATGGAAAACAAAGACAACCACAATTCCCCAGAGAATGGGACACTACAAAAGATTATTCCTCTGGAGAGGAATAATAGATGGAAATCGAATGGGAGGACAAAACTCCCAAAATCCCAACCGGACCGCACCATGAGCCCATCAAATGGCGCGATTGCATACGTCATCACTGCCGTTACCACCGGAGAAAACGAAACAAAGAACAATGGACTACAGGGACGAAGCCCACCCATGAGAGGGGGAATAAAAAACCTTGCGAGGAAACGAAAAAACTTTGTGACCAGATCTCAGGACTGGAGATACAAGTCAAAAACCTTCAGAGGACTTTGGACGACGAATGAAAACAAATATCCAACTCCCATAAGCAAGTTTTGGGAGCAACCGCTTGTGCAGTCACACTGCAGAAAGAAATGAAAATGCTACGATGGGCCGTTAAAAAGGAGCGATTTCCTCGCAAAGAGGAACACGAACGAGTCAGATGCATAATGAAGAATGCGAAAACACTCCATATGAAGATGATAGAAGACTTCTGTCATGATTCTAGACTGACTTAGCTATTTCGCACTATGACTCATGTATGAGGCATAGGATATCATTTGTCATATGGGTTTTATATTGTTTTATGTCATTAATTTTGTATGCATGACTTGTTTTAAGGTTATATGAGGTTTTACATGACTTACGGTTGTGAGTCATTCGTATTGTTACGCGAATGGCTCACTGGGAGTCATACGATATTATGCTATTACATGAGTCATAGTTACGACTCATAGTTATATTGTTATTACGTAATGACTCATTTGAGTCATAGGACATTACACGTGTGTGTGAGTCACAGTGGTGACTCATAGCTGAGCGGGAAGAACTATATAAGGTGGACAGGATAGACATGTAGTTAGTCATCAACTACATCCGCTATTCTTCTCACGATTGAAATCGCAACACCACCCTCTACTATCGTCGGCCTCGGCCCATCCCCACCCCCCTACGCAAAAGGACTCCCGCACCCCCCATCCCTCTCTTCATCTCCCTCATCTCGCCTGCCTCCATACTCACGTTATGGGATCCCTCCTCCACCTGATTCTTTGATCTCGCTTAGAATCATGGTCGGTCGCTGCCCTTGCCTACACTTCAGACGGCCGGGATACGGTTTGTGGTAAGCGATCATATGGCCGGCTTTCTTGGGTTCACCTCCGCCAGGCATCAGTCGATTTCGCCATCCTCTTTTCCTCTCCTCATCCTGCTTGGTGGTGGTATCCCTCCCACTAAGTAATGCTATCCCTCTGAGAATAATGGGACTATATGAGAGATGCGGGAAGAGCACCTTCAGGATCATGAGGGGCCCTAAAGGCCGCCTAGTACGGACACAAACACGTTTTCTGATAGTCGCTACAGCTTGGGCTTCGTCTGCCCGCCCCCACCTCGGTTGATTCACTGGCACTGTACCTGCCACCCCTCTCTCTTTAGGCTGGTCTACTCTTGACCCCCCTCTCTCCTCCCTGCGGCCTTCAGTGTATGCCCATTTTGTAGTATTCGCTGTAACCCCACTACTCACATGCGAGCTTGCACCTTACTGCTACTTCATATGGTACCATTTTTTCCCGTATTCCCTATGGCTTGGTTACTTTTCACCTTCTCTCCACCTTCGGTCTACGGTCGCGTCAGAGTCCTTCAGTCCCGCCCCCTTTTACCCGTGTAGTTTTAGGGTGACTTCAACCACCCCTCCCCACTATAACATGATTTGTTCGTAGATTAGTGTTGGGTCTCTCGTTCTTAGTTTATAGGATTTGGTTTTTGGGCTTGGTGTACCTAGGTCTCATTAATTCTTCGTCTGGTTACTGGTTCTTAGGATTTGGTTTTCTTAGTTTTCAGGTGTTTCCGGTTTTTTGTGTGGTCCTCACTCTCCTTCTTTGGTCTTTTCCACCATAGCCTAGTTGCTGCATGCGGATTATTTTTGTACCAGTAAACAAAATGAAACTTAAGTTAAAAATATAAATAAAAATAAAAAATTAGACATGTAGTTAGTTCTTCATGCAGCCTTCCAAGTAACCCCGCTACAATCTTATTTGGTTACCTCTTTACTCTTCTATCACCTCTATACAACGATAAGTATATTGGCGTTACGCATATTGACTAGGAATGTCAGTAATGCAAGTAGTAACGTAAGAACAATACTCTTAACTATGATATTGATGCCTGTCGACAAGCAAACGAGCTGGGAAGACCCCAAACGGTACAACTTCTATGAAACAAGATATGAAAATGAAAAACCGCAGGAACCTAAGCGACAGGTTCCAATGGTTTGAGAATATTGTTAAGAGAAAAAACCAAATGCTTGGCCATATGGGACTATGGCCTAAGGGAGGGGAGAGCTGATGTCACGATTGTAGACTGACTTAGCTATTTCGTATTATAACTCATGAACAAGTCATAGGATTTCATTTGTTAAAAGGTTTTTATATTATTGATTTGGTGTTAAGATCGCTCGTCGATCTGTCTTATCTCGCTTCCTCACAACAGGCGGTGACTTCTTATCATATAGTTTCCCTTATACTATTCTCTAGGGTTGCGTTCAACTCTTAAGTCTTATAGTATTAACTATATCTTTTTATAAGATAGGAAGGATATGCGTTGTTAAAGAGTAAATCTTCTTGATATTCATAAGGTTATAGATAGGAAATAACTTAGATGGTTGCGTGAAGATCTATCTACATGACCCAAGCCCGTCCTTATATAGATCTTCCCACAACCCGCTTACAAATCAAAATAACTATTATGAGTCACAACTGTGACTCATACAATCGCGTAACATCTTATGACTCAAACGAGTCATTGTACAATAAAACATATAACTATGAGTTGCTAACGCAACTCATATGAAAACATAATATCATATAACCCAAAACAAGTTATTCGCGTAACAATAAGATATGACTCACAACTGTGAGTCATGTAAAATCTCCCATGACCTCTGAACAGGTCATGCGCATATAATCATAAAACCATATAACAAATGAAGCCCTATGACTCGTACTTGAGTCATAGTGCGAAATAGCTAAGTCAGTCTAGAATCGTGACATTAGCTCCCCTCTCCCTAGGCCATAGTCCCATATGGCCAAGTGTTTGGTTCCTCCTCTTAACAGTATTCCCAAACCATTGGAGTCCGATGCCTTGGTTCCTCTGGTTTCTCTTTCTCGTACCTTTCTCCATAGAAGTCTTCCATCATCTTCGTATGGAGTTTTTTCGTGTCGTTCATTATCCATCTGACTCGTTCGCGTTCTTCCTTCCGAGCAAATCGTTCTTTTTCAAGTTCCCTTTTGAGGGCATCGTTTTCCTTTTGCAGTGTGACTGGGCGGGTTGTTGTTCCCAAAACGTGTTTTTGGGAGTTGGAGAGGCGTTTTCGTTCTTCGTCTAAGGTTCGTTGGAGGTTTCTAACCTGTACCTCCAGTTCCGTGATCCATGTACGAAGAATTTCCACCTCTTCAGAGTGTTTTTTATCCCCCCCTTCCGTTGTTGGTCTCGTCCCCTGAGACCAGTTATCCTTGTTCCGTTGTTTTGCGTGGAAGCGGCAGCGATTGCGCATGCAATCGCGCCAATTGACGCGTTCGTGTCGAGGTCCTTCAGGTATTTGGGAAGGTCTCCCTTCCCAATCGACCTCCATCCATCCTTCTTCCAAAGGAGGGGACGATCTTGTAGCGTTTTCCCTCAAGGGGAAATGGTCATGGTTTTTCTTTGCGTCCAAATGTGTTGGACAGTAATCGTCGTAGCAAAAGGTAAAATGTAGTCCATCGTGTTCGTTATTTTTCTGAATTTCTTTGACTTTTTTTGCGAATTTTTCGTCATCTCCCCATCTGTCAGCCCAACTAACTTTCTTTGGGCTTCCGGGGGTAGTTTTGGTGGAATCGTTGGACTACATCTTTCGCGTTGCTGAAATTGGTGGCAGGGTACCACTCAAGGCCGTGTTCAGGAGGATAACCGGTCCACTTGGCCCGGTATTGAAGTTTATTGTAGTGTAGACGAGAATCTACTATTTCGTCAAGTTCGTATTCGTTTTTGCCTTCGATTTCTATAGGCGGAGGGGGAAGTTTCTTCTGCGAGGGGAAGGAGTTATCGTAGTATGGTTCTAGGAGACTGATATGGAATGTAGGATGAGTGTTGTTCATTGAGCGTGGAAGGTCGAGTTTATATGCTCGAAGTCCTACTCGTTCAACTATCTGGAACGGTCCTAATTTTTTGTAATCCAGTTTCTTCGAAGGTCTTGTGGTTTGTATGTTGCGTGGCAGCAACCACACCATTTCACCGATCATGAGATTTGGGTCTGGTTTCCGTTGTCGGTCGGCTGACTCCTTTTGCCGTTGCTGTGCATAATTGATTTCTTCTCATAATATGTCGTGTAACTTGCTCATACCCTGAGCTTGTGTTATCCTTGCCGGTGTTTTGTATGTTGCCGGGTCGAATATTGGGTAATATCCATAATTCGCGTAAAAGGGTGTCGTCTTAATTGTTTCTTGTTTTCCATTGTTGTATGCGAATTCAGCTGATGCAAGATATTGCATCCAATCATCCTGCTGATAGTTCACATATGCTCGTAGATACTGTTCTAGTATCGCATTGGTTCTTTCCGTTTGCCCGTCTGTCTGGGGGTGGAATGCAGTGCTCAAGCGTCTCGTGATTCTTAATTGTTGTGTGATTTCTTTCCACATTTCAGATGTAAATAGTGATCCTCGATCGGATATGATATCTTCTGGTAGTCCATGCAACCTAATGACTTGGTCTTTCAACAAATGAAAGAATTGATTCGTGTCCATGTCCGTTCTGCATGGTAGGAAGTGTGCCATTTTTGTCAGGCGGTCTATAACGACCCATATTGCGTCATAACCTTTCTACTCTGGGAGTGCAGTGATAAAGTCCATTGCAATAGATTGCCAGGGTCTTCCAGGAGCTTCGAGAGGTTTCAGTAGTCCGTATGGCGCATGACGTACTACTTTTGTTCTTCGGCATGTTTCGCAGTTTTTGACGTATCGTTTAATATCGTCTCTCATACCCGGCCAGTAGTATGATCTTGTGATGAGTTCCATTGTCTTAGTTGTTCCACCATGTCCCACGTGTGGGACGTCGTGGTTGCATCTTATCGTCTCAGTCCGTAATTTTTCGTTGTTCAAAATCCATATCTTGTTATCGTACCACAGATAGCCGTTATCTTGTCTGCATAGTCCCAGGGCTAGGCCTTTCATTTCTTTTCGGCCTTTTCGTAGTGCGTCGATGATCTCTGAAGATTCCCGTTCTTTTTCAGTTTCGACTTGTATCCATTGAGTATAATGGTTATCTAACAGTGTCCCTGTCTGGATTTGGTTTATGGATTCGTATTCATTATCGTCTTCTTTTTCTTTGAAATATTTTTCTCTGGGTAGTAGAATCTGTCTTCTCTGTTGGATTCGTTCGTCTTCTTTTATCGGTATGTCTTCTTCTTTTCTGGTAAGGGCGTCTGGCTGGCTTCCTTGTTTGCCAGGTCGATACTCAATCTTGATATGATACTGCGAAAGAGTTTCGCTCCATCGCACTTGTCGTTGATTGAGTTCTTTGGTGGTGGTAAAAGCAAGAAGGTTTTTGTGGTCCGTAACCACCCTTATTTCTTCTTGGCTTCCAAGTGCGTATTTCCTCCATGCTTTGAGTGCTTGAACTATGGCTAATAGTTCTTTGTCGTGTATGTCGTAGTTGCATTCAGCTTTCGTCATTGTCTTGGATCTGAATGCTACCAGTTTCCATATCCCATCGGTACCGAGCTGTGATAGAATGCCAGAGCATACATAGTTGGAGGCGTCTGTTTCGATCATGATAGGGCGTTCTGGTCGAAAATGTTGTAATATCGGTGCCGTGGTAAGTCTTTTCCTGAGTTCATCAAATCCGATTTGTTGTTTCTCTTCCCATTTCCATTGGGTATTTTTCTTTGTTGTATCATATAAAGGTTTAGCTATCCTGCTAAATCCTTCAATGAATCTTTGATAAAAGTTACAAAAGCCTAAAAAGCTCTGTACTCCTTTGACTGCCCTTGGTGGTTTCCAATTGTCTATTGCCGATGTCTTGACTGGATCTACTCGTACTCCTTCTGGATTTACTATAAATCCTAAGTATTCCGTTTCTTGTTGATGGAATTCACATTTTGTTGGTTTGAGTCTGATTTTTGCGTTCTGGAGAGCCTGCAGGATATTCCTTATATCCTGTTTGTGTTGTTCCATAGTCTCGGAATATATGAGTATATCGTCTAGATAGACAATGCAACATATATCCAAGAATTGACTGAGTTTGGAATTGATCCATCTTTGGAAGGTTGCCGGTGCGTTGGTTAATCCAAAAGGCATAACCAGGTGTTCGTACAATCCATATCTTGTCCGAAATGCTGTTTTCCATTCATCTCCTTTCGCAATTCGGATATTGTAATAAGCATCTTTGATATCAAATTTCGTATAGTATTTCGCCTTCCCGAGTCGGTCGAGTACTTCGTCAATCAGGGCTAGTGGATATCGGTCTTTCTTGGATACGGCGTTCAGTCCTCGAAAGTCTACACATAATCGGAGTTTTCCATCCTTCTTTTTGACAAACAAGATTGGTGCTCCTGCGGATGATGATGACGGTTGTATCCATTCTCTGTTCAAATTTTGGTTTAGGTAATCCCTTAATGCTTTCAATTCTTCATCCCTTAACGGATAGAGTTTCATAAAGGGGGCAGTTTTTCCTTCTTCGAGTTCTATGCGGTGGTCTTCGGGTCGGTGTTCGGGAAGGTCGGTTCGTTCCCCTTCTTCAAACATGTCGAAAAAGTCATCGTATTCCTTGGGGATAAGCTGTCTTAAGGTGATTTTCTTCTTTTTCGCTTCTTGTTAGACCGCTAGTCTTGTACTGAGGGTAGAGGCTTCTGCTATCATTGGTCCGTTGCTTCCAGATTCCCATTTCAGAATTCCGGTTTTTTCTCCTTGTCGATATAGTTTTCCAAAGGTTTTTGCTGATATAAGATCGATATCCATGCTTTTTCCTTGGATGTTTGACAATTCGTTTGTTCCGGTACTTCCGAACCCTTGGGTGTTCCTGTCTCTCTGGTCCAGGTCTTGCACTTCTCTAAGTATCCTGGTGCCTATTTTTTCGATAATCATCTGTACTATTCGATCGCCTTTATTGACCGTAAAGTCTGTTTCTTTCAGGTTTATTAATAGGACTTGGATTTCTCCTCGATAGTCTGCGTCGATCACTCCTGCTCCCGTAGTGATGCCATATCGCATGGCTAATCCACTTCTTGGTGCGATCCTTGCATAGGTGCCTTCTGGTAGTCCTATCGCTATTCCTGTCTTGATCATAGTCTGTCCTCTGGTTGGGACGGTCGTACTATGCGTACTATGCAGGTCGTGACCCGCAGCTCTTGCCGATCCCCTGACCGGTATCTTGGCTTCTGGGTTTATCTTCTGAACATGAAGGTCTTCGTTCGTACATATCGCTTCCGATATGTTTGCTTGTTTGTTCTCCCAAAGGGCTATCTCTTCGGGAGTCGTTTCAATTGTTGTTGATACTATTAAACATTCTTTAGCGCATCTGTCGCTATCGAAGAATATCTTTTCTTTTGCCCAGTCAATCCTTGGGTTGTGTTTTCTGAGCCATGGCATTCCCAGTATGACCTCATGCTTCTGCAAATTGGCCACTTGCAATATTATCGTTTCTCTGTGTACTCTGATTTCCATTGTTACTTCCACGATATGGGTAATAGGTCCTGCTTTGCTTTTTTCTCCATTGACCACATATATGTCTCTTGGTTTGCTGATCTTTCTCAAGGGTATGTGTCGACTTTCGCAGAATCCTCTGACGGTGAAGTCTTCTGTTGCTCCTGAGTCCAGCATAGCGTTGATATCCGTGGTTCCATTTCGCGTGATTAAATATATTTTGATCATTAGATGATCTGAATCATTATCGTCCGTGGTATAGAGTTGTGCCTTGTTCAAAATCGTCGATAGTTGTGCTAATCTCGTGGCTTTGCCGATGTCTTTGTCTCTCAGACCACTCCTTACTAGGGACTTTGATCGTTTAAAGTCTCTGTTTTATCGTTTTCTGCCGTGGTTTCTTTTAGCTGTACTATTTTCTTGTTGCAGTTGGCGATAAAATGTTCTTTTCTCCACAACGTAGACATGCGTTTTCGTTTCGTCTCTTCCTGTACTCGACTGGGGATATCCTTGGAAATTGAAACCGATTCCTTGGTCTTCTTCTATTGGCGTCCAAGTCCATTGAGTCTCCTTGGGGTTGGTTACTTGTTGTCTTGAAGATCCCATTGTTATTTCTTGGTACTGTCTCGGTCTTAGTACTGCTTTGTCTTTCTTTTTGCAAATGTTTTACCGCAGTTAATTTCGTTTCCTTGCGGATAGCCCAATCAGCCAGTTCTTCGGCATCGTTCACTTCTTCATTATAATGTTTGAATTCTTCTTGCAGCTGGGAAGAAATTCCCATGAACAGCCATTCCCCTGCTGTGGCATCGTCCAATAGAGCTTCGGTCTGGGCCAGTCTGAATTCATTCCAGTATTCTGTCATCGTTCTGTTTCCTTGTTTCATTTCCCTGAGTCTGGCCCTTGCTGCTCCTCTTGGATCAACTTCTCCGAATTGTTATCTGATGGCTCTTAGGAACTCATCCCAGTCGTGCTGTAACGACCCTGCTGGATCTTACAGTAGACTTAGTCTTATCCCATGCCGGAGCCCGGAAG